>JAPWDM010000054.1:257500-262500 GCA_035578155.1 Brachynemurus nebulosus | reverse complement strand
TTTTATGTAGATTGTTTTTTAACAATAGGTGTTACCAATTTAACCTATTAACTAGTATTTTATGTAGATTAATGTTTTTTAACAATTGGTGTTACCAATTTAACCTATTAACTAGTATTTTATGTAGATTAATGTTTTTTAACAATAGGTGTTACCAATTTAACCTATTAACTAGTATTTTATGTAGATTAATGTTTTTTAACAATAGGTGTTACCAATTTAACCTATTAACTAGTATTTTATGTAGATTAATGTTTTTTAACAATAGGTGTTACCAATTTAACCTATTAACTAGTATTTTATGTAGATTAATGTTTTTTAACAATAGGTGTTACCAATTTAACCTATTAACTAGTATTTTATGTAGATTGTTTTTTAACAATAGGTGTTACCAATTTAACCTATTAACTAGTATTTTATGTAGATTAATGTTTTTTAACAATTGGTGTTACCAATTTAACCTATTAACTAGTATTTTATGTAGATTAATGTTTTTTAACAATAGGTGTTACCAATTTAACCTATTAACTAGTATTTTATGTAGATTAATGTTTTTTAACAATAGATGTTACCAATTTAACCTATTAACTAGTATTTTATGTAGATTAATGTTTTTTAACAATTGGTGTTACCAATTTAACCTATTAACTAGTATTTTATGTAGATTAATGTTTTTTAACAATAGGTGTTACCAATTTAACCTATTAACTAGTATTTTATGTAGATTAATGTTTTTTAACAATAGATGTTACCAATTTAACCTGTTAGCTAATTTTACCTATTATTATATGATAGGTCTTATGTTGGATTTGATTAGTTTGGATTTGTTTATAATTTATTAAATATTGGATATTGAATATTGAATTCCGAAGCAGCGTACACAAACTGATTAATTACTTTAATCAATTACTTATAGATGTAAAAAAAGGAAAATTATTGACAACAACACATGGCGTTCCGTAACTGGTCACCCACGAAAGTACTTACCATGCCCGATGTTGCTTAACTTCGGTGATCGAACGAGAACCGGTGTTTTCAACATGGTATGGTCGTTGTCTGATTATGGATAAGCTATTTGTAAATATATAGACGAAAGTTAACTGTATGTTAAATTTTTTAATGAATTCTAATAAAAATAATCAATACCTATATACGAGAATGTAAAACAATTATACTTTAAAAATATTGTACATATAGAATTAAAATTGATTTCTTTTGACAAGATAAATCATAATTAAAAAAAAAAAAATAAACGTTTTAAGACTTATAAATTAATTGTGATTTTGTATCTACTGATATAGTATGCATTTTGTACACGTAAAATACAAATGGATAAAAAATTAAAATCAACTGGATAAATACCTAAAAATACGTAAACGTAAGTCAAGTCAGTGTACATATTTAAACGTACAGTAATTAAGAATATTGAAATCTTCCTATATGAGAATATATTTTTATGATTTTTTTTCAACTATTTATAAAAGTGTTTATAACGTACACTTGTTTTAACAATACTTAAATTTTCTCCAAAACTATAAACTTTAAATATCAAAAATAAACCGTGTTGTGTTTCTTTTGACAGGATAAATCATAATTTAAAAAAAAAAAAAGTTTTAAAATATATGAATTTTTTGTGATTTTGGTTCTTCTGATATAGTATGAATATTGTACACATAAAATACAAATGTATACGAGATTTGTAAATACGTAAACGTAAGTCAAATTAGTGTACATATTTTAACGTAATGTAAGTAAATATATTGAAATCTTCGCATATGAGAATGTATTTTTTGATTTTTTATACTTTTGATAAAAGTTGTTTATAACGTACATTATAAATAACAAAATAGAAATTTTCTCCAAAACTATCAATTTTATATATAAAAAACAAATGTATATTCGTTTGTTTTAACAAAATTCATCATGTTTTAAAAAAAAGTTTTAAAATATATGAATTTTTGTGATTTTGGTTCTTCTTATATAGTATGAATATTGTACACATAAAATACAAATGGATACGAAATTTGTAAATACGTAAACGTAAGTCAAGTCAGTGTACATATTTTAACGTAATGTAAGTAAAAATATTGAAATCTTCGCATATGAGAATGTATTTTTTGATTTTTTATACTTTTCATAAAAGTTGTTTATAACGTACATTATAAATAACAAAATGTTAATTTTCTCCTAAACTATCAATTTTTTGTATAAAAAACAAATCTACATTCGTTTGTTTTAACAAAATTCATCATGTTTTGAAAAAAAAGTTTTGAAATATATGAATTTTTTGTGATTTTGATTCTTCTGATATAGTATGAATATTGTACACCTAAAATACAAATGGATACGAAATTTGTAAATACGTAAACGTAAGTCAAGTTAGTGTAAATATTTTAACGTAATGTAAGTAAAAATATTGAAATCTTCGTATATGAGAATGTATTTTTTGATTTTTTATACTTTTCATAAAAGTTGTTTATAACGTACATTATAAATAACAAAATGTTAATTTTCTCCTGAACTATCAATTTTATGTATAAAAAACTAATCTACATTCGTTTGTTTTAATAAAATTCATCATGTTTTGAAAAAAAAGTTTTGAAATATATGAATTTTTTGTGATTTTGATTCTTCTAATATAGTATGAATATTGTACACCTAAAATACAAATGGATATTAAATTTGTAAATACGTAAACGTAAATCAAGTTAGTGTACATATTTTAACGTAATGTAAGTAAAAATATTGAAATATTCGTATATGAGAATGTATTTTTTGATTTTTTATACTTTTCATAAAAGTTGTTTATAACGTACATTATAAATAACAAAATGTTAATTTTCTCCTAAACTATCAATTTTATGTATAAAAAACAAATCTACATTCGTTTATTTTAACAAAATCCATCATGTTTTGAAAAAAAAATTTGAAATATATGAATTTTTTGTGATTTTGATTCTTGTGATATAGTATGAATATTGTACACCTAAACTACAAATGGATACGAAATTTGTAAATACGTAAACTTAAGTCAAGTTAGTGTAAATATTTTAACGTAATGTAAGTAAAATTATTAAAATCTTCGTATATGAGAATGTATTTTTTGATTTTTTATACTTTTCATAAAAGTTGTTTATAACGTACATTATAAATAACAAAATAGAAATTTTCTCCAAAACTATCAATTTTATATATAAAAAGCAAATCTATATTCGTTTGTTTTAACAAAATTCATCATGTTTTGAAAAAAAAGTTTTAATTTAGATGAATTTTTAAAGAATTTGTTTCATTTATTATTAATGTGTAAAAATTTTTCAAAGTTCAAATATACATTTATTTTGTATCTAAGCGATGTTGTTACAATCATCCTAGTTTATATTAGGTACAAATATCATACGATATGTGTTGTTACTCTACTAGGTTGTATGTAGTATTACCTATATCTATATAAAAACTCAAAAAAATTGAAAAAAAAATGAAAAATATAAAAAAAATTCTTATATTTTAATATAAACTTTAAAAAACTTCATTAATAATTATATATTTTATAGTTTTTATCATTTTTATAATAAATTAAAACAAAAAAATATAAAAAAAAAGTAAAATTTACCACGCTGCAAAATCCAAAACTTATATATGATGATGGTACCTTTTTAAATATCGATGTGTGTAGTTGACTTAAACGTTGTGAACGGTTCGGTCAAAGTATATATAGCTATTATGTATGTGTGTAAGAGCATTACATTAATAGTTTTTTTTTGACTAAGTGCTGTTCTTTTGAAAATATTATTTTTTGTTAAGTTGATATTTTCAAATAATTTTTATTTACTACAGTAACATCGTAAAGGTACTTCATCGAAAAATTATGAAAATATATAAAGTAAGTGTTTTGGTATTAAAAAAAAATATGTGTTTTTATTTATTAAAAATTTTTATGATTTTTATTAATAATTCACATATATTTTTATTAACCCAAAACCATTTATATATATAATTTTTATAATTTTTTTAATATTATCCTATATTATGTCAAAGCAAGTCCATGGGCTATAGGTGTTAAGCCTTAGGCTCTTATGTGGACAAACAATTTTATAAAATAAATTTTTTAATAAATTTATAATGCAGAAACTCACTACATACCAAGCGCGAATGAAGTGTGTTATTCGAACGTTAAATAAATATATATTTTATATATTTAAAAATTGTCGCATACAATCTAGCGAAGAGTTATGAGCAAATGTTTGAATTATTTCAATAAAACTATATTACTTAAAATATATGGTAATAGTTTTTATTCAAATATGAATATTTTCAAAAAAGAATTTTTTTTATTTTTTTAAATATTAAAAATTTTAGAAAATATTTTTTATATAAAAAGAAACAAAAGAAATAAATTTATTTTTATTTCAATTTTTGTTATAATTTTTATATGTTTATATCAGTTTATGAAGAAATTTCATACTGATTAATAAATGAAAAACTTTTTAAAATATTTCTTTTTTTTTAAATTGTGATAATTTTATTAAGTTTGGAACATACAGTTCCCTGGTTGATCCTGCCAGTAGTCATATGCTTGTCTCAAAGATTAAGCCATGCATGTCTCAGTACAAGCCATATTAAGGTGAAACCGCGAAAGGCTCATTATATCAGTTATGGTTCCTTAGATCGTACATACATTTACTTGGATAACTGTGGTAATTCTAGAGCTAATACATGCAAACAGAGTTCCGACCAGAGATGGAAGGAATGCTTTTATTAGATCAAAACCAATCGATGTTAACATATTTTTATAATATATTTTATGTTTTTTTATAATTTCATATATATATTTAATATATGTGCATCGTAATAATTTGGTGACTCTGAATAACTTTTAGCTGATCGCACGGTCTTTATAGTACCGGCGACGCATCTTTCAAATGTCTGCCTTATCAACTGTCGATGGTAGGTTCTGCGCCTACCATGGTTGTAACGGGTAACGGGGAATCAGGGTTCGATTC
>JAPWDM010000054.1:225000-247500 GCA_035578155.1 Brachynemurus nebulosus | reverse complement strand
AATGTTTTTTAACAATAGGTGTTACCAATTTAACCTATTAACTAGTATTTTATGTAGATTAATGTTTTTTAACAATAGGTGTTACCAATTTAACCTATTAACTAGTATTTTATGTAGATTAATGTTTTTTAACAATAGGTGTTACCAATTTAACCTATTAACTAGTATTTTATGTAGATTAATGTTTTTTAACAATAGGTGTTACCAATTTAACCTATTAACTAGTATTTTATGTAGATTAATGTTTTTTAACAATAGGTGTTACCAATTTAACCTATTAACTAGTATTTTATGTAGATTAATGTTTTTTAACAATAGATGTTACCAATTTAACCTGTTAGCTAATTTTACCTATTATTATATGATAGGTCTTATGTTGGATTTGATTAGTTTGGATTTGTTTATAATTTATTAAATATTGGATATTGAATATTGAATTCCGAAGCAGCGTACACAAACTGATTAATTACTTTAATCAATTACTTATAGATGTAAAAAAAGGAAAATTATTGACAACAACACATGGCGTTCCGTAACTGGTCACCCACGAAAGTACTTACCATGCCCGATGTTGCTTAACTTCGGTGATCGAACGAGAACCGGTGTTTTCAACATGGTATGGTCGTTGTCTGATTATGGATACGATATTTGTAAATATATAGTTTTACTATTAATACTAGTAAATATAATGTATAATTCTAATTTGATTTATTAATAAATATATTTTATTACTACACTGAAAGTGTTTTTTTTTTTATTTTACAGCTACATTTAGATATACCTTCCACGTTAAGTTTGTCCCATTTATTAATGATAAGGTAAATTTTATTGATAATGTATAAAACTAATTTGATTTAATAATAAATATACTTTATTACTGTACTTAAAAGCTTTTTTTTATTTCATAGTTACCTCTAAATATACTTTCCACATCCAATCTATCCTATTAATTATCCATCTAATATATATTTTTTATATTCAGAAGTTTTAAATGTTGTAAAATAATATAACAATAGTGCTTTATATTTCTTAATATGTTATTTGTTAGTGAATAAAGGGTAAATAATATATAATAAAACATTATTTTCAATTTTATACTTTTTATTTGGAAAATAATATAAATAAAAAACTTTATTATACAATATTAAAAAAAAAAAATTTGTATCATTTATAAATAATTATTTTTAAACATTTATATGGCAATATTTTCACAATTTATACATATATATGTATCACCAGTATTAAGCACGCATTTAATATGAGCCCAGTTTTTGCATAACTGACATTCAATCCACGGTTCTTTGGGGCGACTTTTTGAAAATAGTTCATTGCATATTAAGCATGAAATCCTTGATAATAATATTAAGCAATTACTATTAATACAAATATCAATTTTTTTAGTAACTTTTTTACGCTTTTTTGCTATATTTTGTTCTTTCTCTAATGTTTTTATTTCTCTTGTATCGGTTAAAACAGTAGATTTTCTTTTCCTTTTAGTTTGACTCTGTTCTTTAGAAGCAGCCCTTGGGTAGGGTCGAACTATTTCTGGAGAAAATATTGTAGGCGTTGAATTTGATTGAGTATTCATTATCGATGATGTTAAAATTTGCGATTCTGCGGGATCAGTTACGAATGACGGAGCGAAATCATCTTGAGTAAAAATATTTTCATTATATGGAAATATTCCAGTCTTTTTAAATCCTTTTATGATATTTGTACTAGTTGTAGCTAATGGTAATGAATCTGCTACTATTTTTGGGATATCATATATTGTTATCGTTTTACCTGGATTATTTCGCAACCATAAATCTTGTGCAGTTGAAGCATATTTCTTAAATGGTCCATACACAGCCACATCAAGTGGTTGTAATTTATGGCTACAATGTGGTGGAAATGATAACATTACGATCCCATTATCTTTCGCTAAGTTTAAGGTTGGTACATGTAAATGTGAGGAATGATTATCTAATACGAGTAATACTGGATTATTAATAGATGGTTTAACGTGTGCGATGAAATGTTGCATGTACATAAAAAATTCTTCATTTGTTACCCAGCCGCTTGAATTGCCTGCACCAATACAACCTTTTGGTCCATTATTAATAAAATAATTTTTATATTTTTTTCGTGGAAATACGAACATAGGAGGCACTGTATTTCCGTTTGCGGAAACAGCACATATTAGTGTCACATTAGTACCCCGCTCAGCAGAAGTTATGGAGCCAACATTTTTTTTACCTTTCGCAGCAATTATTTTAGTAGGTTTAAGTACTGTGGAAATTCCAGTTTCATCTATATTCCAAATGTTTGATGCGGTAAATTGATATTTATTCATAACTTCAGCTAATTGAGTGAAAAATGGTTTTACATTTTCAATATTAAACGATGTCGCTCGTCCGATGCTTGTTGGTTCGGGTTTTCTAATTGACAACTCTCGATTCCTTTTTAGAAAACTAGAAAGCCACTCTTTGCCAGCTATTTTATTAAGTTTCCATGTTTCAGGCATTTTAATATTAAATTTTTCAGCACACTCATAAGCAAGCTGACGAACATCTTTTGGAGTCAATCCATAAAATATCGAAGCCATTTGTAGTAAATAATCTTTTAAAGCAATTTCCTGGTCCTTAGAAAATACTTGTCGAGGTTTTTTATAGCCCATTGTCGGTAAATCTTGCGTTTCCTTATTTTTATATGCTTTCAATTTAGTTAAATAACGCGTTAGCGTCGTACGTTTAATATTAAATTCCTTTGAAGCAGCATTTATACTTTTGTTCCCAAAAATTATTGTTCTTGCGGCGTCATTAAATGTTTCCATAGATATAAGACCTCTTTCGGTTTTGCGTTTATAATTTCTCATATCTAAAAGAAATAAAAAACAAAAATTTAATAAAAGAAGATCTTAATCATAGTTTTGTTAATGAAAAAATTTGTACTTACTTATTTATAAATGATACAAATTTTGACCATTCAATCGATGACGGACACGGTGATAAATTTAACCCTTAATTGGTCTACTGAATTACAAATATGCAAAAATACAAAAATACAATTTTATTTTTAAATTAATATTTCAATTCTATTTTTTTTTTTTTTTTTTTTTTTTTTTTTACTTTATTACTATTTAAATTCTAATTTCATATTCCTAGATATTTCCAGGAAAAATATTTGTGAAAACGATTAAATAAAATATGTTATGATCACAGGAAAATTTTTAATAATAGTATTTTTTTTTTAATAATATTTTTCTATTTTCAAAGCAGATTAACAAATAATTTAAGAAAATAACTTTTGTACTCCAGTAGACTACTTATGTTTCAAAAAGTGAGTAGACCAGTTAAGGGTTAAGGAAATTCAGTATACTCAGTAGTAAAAAAATTGGATAAATAAGAATCAATTGAATCCGTGGATGTAGAACTAATTGGTGTTCGAACAACAGACATGTACTCCGGTTGCTCTGTAGTTGGTGAATGAACTTGTACTGATGATTCAGTTGGTAAAATATTAGATTGAAAATTCGGTGGCGATTGTAATAAAATTTCCTGCGGTTTTATTTTTTCAGCTACGGTATCTTCTGATACTGATAACGACTGTTTTTCATTTTTCGAAATTATATCATATTTTTCTATCAATTGCATTATTTCGAGTTTTAAATTTTTCTTTAAATCTTCTGAAAATGTTTTTAATGTTGGCAACAAAGATAACAGAAATTTTTCATTTTCGTCATTAAACGTTTTATTTTTCGTTTCCAATAAATTGTCGTTTTTATTTAATTTTTGCGTTTTTTTAATTAAAAATTGTAGTTGATTTGCATATTTATATGGTTTTTTTTTCTTTTCAGGATTTAATTTTTCTTGTTTTATTACTGCAAAATATCTGTCCTTAATATTTTTCCAACGTTTCTGTAAGAATTCTCCAAATTTTTTTTTGTTATTAAAATTTACTTCTTCGTTGGAAAAACAATTTATGATTTGATTCCAAGCCAATTTTCTGTTATATATATCACTATGTATCCTTTGCGTGTCCCATATAATGGGTCGCTTTTCAACTTCATTTATTAATTTTAAATTATTAATTTTATATGCCATTATAACTTTGAAAATATACACTAGAAAATTTTAAGTAACAATGAAAAACTGAACAGTAGTGTTCACCGTGTCGGTCAGCGAGAAAATGGTATCGAAATTAATACAACTTCTGTATATAAAAGAAAGATTTATATAACACCAAAACCAGTCAAATCAAAAAAAGAGTTATATAATTAATAACGTCGCTTAAAATTGAAAATGTCGCTACTTTTTATTTAAAAAAAATACTTATTTATACTTGCAAATCTGAAAAACAAAAATAAAAAACGTCGCGGCGTTTTATTTAAAAAATAAAAGTACAACAAATATTAGCGATGCTTTTTATTTAAATAAAATTATGCATATTCCATAACATATTAAATAAAGTATTGCTCAAATTACCTCTTACAAATTTCATTGCCCAAATAACCCCGGTCTACCCTTGAAAACAATTTTTTATTTATTAGTGTAGATGGATGTAATTTTTTTTTAAATTTAAGATTATTGGTATTAAAAAATTGTTACTATAAAGGGTAGATCGGGGTCAGTTGGGCAATTTTTTGGGAAAATTTTAATAGCATCAACTGAAATTAGTATAGGAAGAATAGGAAAATGATAATATTAGATAAAATTCTTATAGTAATCGCTTCAATTACATATTATAATAAGAATAATTATTTAAATTAAAAAATATCTTTACCGTTATTGTTCAACTAATACTTTTATTGAGGTATATTGAGGTAAAATGAACATGAAAAAATAACCCCATTCAATAGAAATGACCAAATTATCAAACTCAATTAATCTACACTTTTCCAACTAAACACACTACAGAGGTAAGTAGGGTAGACCGGGGTTAGTTGGGCAATTTTTTGGGAAAATTTGAATAGCATCAACTGAAATTAGTATAGGAAGAATAGGAAAATGATAATATTAGATAAAATTCTTATAGTAATCGCTTTAATTACATATTATAATAAGAATAATTATTTAAATTAAAAAATATCTTTACCGTTATTGTTCAACTAATACTTTTATTGAGGTATATTGAGGTAAAATGAACATGAAAAAATAACCCCATTCAATAGAAATGACCAAATTATCAAACTCAATTAATCTACACTTTTCCAACTAAACACACTACAGAGGTAAGTAGGGTAGACCGGGGTTAGTTGGGCAATTTTTTGGGAAAATTTGAATAGCATCAACTGAAATTAGTATAGGAAGAATAAGAAAATGATAATATTAGATAAAATTCTTATAGTAATCGCTTCAATTACATATTATAATAAGAATAATTATTTAAATTAAAAAATATCTTTACCGTTATTGTTCAACTAATACTTTTATTGAGGTATATTGAGGTAAAATGAACATGAAAAACTAACCCCATTCAATAGAAATGACCAAATTATCAGACTCAATTATTCTACACATTTCCAACTAAACACACAACAGAGGTAAGTAGGGTAGACCGGGGTTAGTTGGGCAATTTTTTGGGAAAATTTGAATAGCATCAACTGAAATTAGTATAGGAAGAATAGGAAAATGATAATATTAGATAAAATTCTTATAGTAATCGCTTCAATTACATATTATAATAAGAATAATTATTTAAATTAAAAAATATCTTTACCGTTATTGTTCAACTAATACTTTTATTGAGGTATATTGAGGTAAAATGAACATGAAAAAATAACCCCATTCAATAGAAATGACCAAATTATCAAACTCAATTAATCTACACTTTTCCAACTAAACACACTACAGAGGTAAGTAGGGTAGACCGGGGTTAGTTGGGCAATTTTTTGGGAAAATTTGAATAGCATCAACTGAAATTAGTATAGGAAGAATAGGAAAATGATTATATTAGATAAAATTCTTATAGTAATCGCTTCAATTACATATTATAATAAGAATAATTATTTAAATTAAAAAATATCTTTACCGTTATTGTTCAACTAATACTTTTATTGAGGTATATTGAGGTAAAATGAACATGAAAAAATAACCCCATTCAATAGAAATGACCAAATTATCAAACTCAATTAATCTACACTTTTCCAACTAAACACACTACAGAGGTAAGTAGGGTAGACCGGGGTTAGTTGGGCAATTTTTTGGGAAAATTTGAATAGCATCAACTGAAATTAGTATAGGAAGAATAGGAAAATGATAATATTAGATAAAATTCTTATAGTAATCGCTTCAATTACATATTATAATAAGAATAATTATTTAAATTAAAAAATATCTTTACCGTTATTGTTCAACTAATACTTTTATTGAGGTATATTGAGGTAAAATGAACATGAAAAAATAACCCCATTCAATAGAAATGACCAAATTATCAGACTCAATTATTCTACACATTTCCAACTAAACACACAACAGAGGTAAGTAGATTAAATTACTTAGTAGAAAATTACCCCACACAAAAGACATAAATAAGTCACTTTTTTCCAACTAAAAACATTAGAGAGGTAAATTGATCATGTAAAAATTACCCCACATAAAAGACTTAAATAAGTCACTCTTTTCCAACTAAACACTTTAGAGAGGTAAATTGATCATGTAAAAATTACCCCACATAAAAGACTTAAATAAGTCACTCTTTTCCAACTAAACACATTAGAGAGGTAAATTAATCATGTCAAAATTACCCCACATAAAAGACTAAATCAAGTTAGTGTACATATTTTAACGTAATGTAAGTAAAAATATTGAAATCTTCGTATATGAGATTGTATTTTTTGATTTTTTATACTTTTCATAAAAGTAGTTTATAACGTACATTATAAATAACAAAATAGAAATTTTCTCCAAAACTATCAATTTTATATATAAAAAGGAAATCTATATTCGTTTGTTTTAACAAAATTCATCATGTTTTGAAAAAAAATTTTGAAATATATGAATTTTTTGTGATTTTGATTCTTCTAATATAGTATGAATATTGTACACCTAAAATACAAATGGATATTAAATTTGTAAATACGTAAACCTAAATCAAGCTAGTGTACATATTTTAACGTAATGTAAGTAAAAATATTGAAATCTTCGTATATGAGAATGTATTTTTTGATTTTTTATACTTTTCATACAAGTTGTTTATAACGTACATTATAAATAACAAAATGTTAATTTTCTCCTAAACTATCAATTTTATGTATAAAAAACTAATCTACATTCGTTTATTTTAACAAAATTCATCATGTTTTGAAAAAAAATTTTGAAATATATGAATTTTTTGTGATTTTTACTCTTGTGATATAGTATGAATATTGTACACCTAAAATACAAATGGATACGAAATTTGTAAATACGTAAACGTAAGTCAAGTTAGTGTAAATATTTTAACGTAGTGTAAGTAAAAATATTGAAATCTTCGTATATGAGAATGTATTTTTTGATTTTCTATACTTTTCATAAAAGTTGTTTATAACGTACATTATAAATAACAAAATGTTAATTTTCTCCTAAACTGTCAATTTTATGTATAAAAAACTAATCTACATTCGTTTGTTTTAACAAAATTCATCCTGTTTTGAAAAAAAAGTTTTGAAATATATGAATTTTTTGTGATTTTGGTTCTTCTAATATAGTATGAATATTGTACACCTAAAATACAAATGGATATTAAATTTGTAAATACGTAGACGTAAATCAAGTTAGTGTACATATTTTAACGTAATGTAAGTAAAAATATTGAAATCTTCGTATATGAGAACGTATTTTTTGATTTTTTACTTTTCATAAAAGTTGTTTATAACGTACATTATAAATAACAAAATGTTAATTTTCTCGTAAACTATCAATTTTATGTATAAAAAACAAATCTACATTCGTTTATTTTAACAAAATTCATCATGTTTTGAAAAAAAATTTTGAAATATATGAATTTTTTGTGATTTTTACTCTTGTGATATAGTATGAATATTGTACACCTAAAATACAAATGGATACGAAATTTGTAAATACGTAAACGTAAGTCAAGTTAGTGTAAATATTTTAACGTAGTGTAAGTAAAAATATTGAAATCTTCGTATATGAGAATGTATTTTTTGATTTTCTATACTTTTCATAAAAGTTGTTTATAACGTACATTATAAATAACAAAATGTTAATTTTCTCCTAACTATCAATTTTATGTATAAAAAACTAATCTACATTCGTTTGTTTTAACAAAATTCATCCTGTTTTGAAAAAAAAGTTTTGAAATATATGAATTTTTTGTGATTTTGGTTCTTCTAATATAGTATGAATATTGTACACCTAAAATACAAATGGATATTAAATTTGAATATACGTAGACGTAAATCAAGTTAGTGTACATATTTTAACGTAATGTAAGTAAAAATATTGAAATCTTCGTGTATGAGAATGTATTTTTTGATTTTTTACTTTTCATAAAAGTTGTTTATAACGTACATTATAAATAACAAAATGTTAATTTTCTCGTAAACTATCAATTTTATGTATAAAAAACAAATCTACATTCGTTTATTTTAACAAAATTCATCATGTTTTGAAAAAAAATTTTGAAATATATGCATTTTTTGTGATTTTGATTCTTCTGATATAGTATGAATATTGTACACCTAAAATACAAATGGATACGAAATTTGTAAATACGTAAACGTAAATCAAGTTAGTGTACATATTTTAACGTAATGTAAGTAAAAATATTGAAATCTTCGTATATGAGAATGTATTTTTTGATTTTTTACTTTTCATAAAAGTTGTTTATAACGTACATTATAAATAACAAAATGTTAATTTTCTCCTAAACTATCAATTTTATGTATAAAAAACTAATCTACATTCGTTTATTTTAACAAAATTCATCAGGTTTTGAAAAAAAATTTTGAAATATATGAATTTTTTGTGATTTTGATTCTTCTGATATAGTATGAATATTGTACACCTAAAATACAAATGGATACGAAATTTGTAAATACGTAAACGTAAATCAAGTTAGTGTACATATTTTAACGTAATGTAAGTAATAATATTGAAATCTTCGTATATGAGAATGTATTTTTTGATTTTTTATACTTTTCATAAAAGTTGTTTATAACGTACATTATAAATAACAAAATGTTAATTTTCTCTTAAACTATTATTTTTACATAAAAAATACTTATCCACATTTGTTTATTTTAAGAAAATACATGATAATTTTAAAAAAAGTTTTATAATTTATGAATTTTTAATAGTTTTGTATCTTATGATAATGTATGAAAAATGTACATTTAAAATACTAATGTAAGTAAGATATTGTAATACGTTAACAAAAGTCAGGTGAATGTATAATATTTTAACCAAAAGTAAGTTAAAGTATTGAAATATTGGTATATGTGAATGTTTTATTATGATTTTTCTAACTATTGATAAAAGTTGATAAAACGTACATCATAAATAACAAATTATAAATTTACTCTTAAACTATTATTTTTACATAAAAAATACTTATCCACATTTGTTTATTTTAAGAGAATACATGATAATTTTAAAAAAAGTTTTATAATTTATGAATTTTTAATAGTTTTGTATCTTATGATAATGTATGAAAAATGTACATTTAAAATACTAATGTAAGTAAGATATTGTAATACGTTAACAAAAGTCAGGTGAATGTATAATATTTTAACCAAAAGTAAGTTAAAGTATTGAAATATTGGTATATGTGAATGTTTTATTATGATTTTTCTAACTATTGATAAAAGTTGATAAAACGTACATCATAAATAACAAATTATAAATTTACTCTTAAACTATTATTTTTACATAAAAAATACTTATCCACATTTGTTTATTTTAAGAAAATACATGATAATTTTAAAAAAAGTTTTATAATTTATGAATTTTTAATAGTTTTGTATCTTATGATAATGTATGAAAAATGTACATTTAAAATACTAATGTAAGTAAGATATTGTAATACGTTAACAAAAGTCAGGTGAATGTATAATATTTTAACCAAAAGTAAGTTAAAGTATTGAAATATTGGTATATGTGAATGTTTTATTATGATTTTTCTAACTATTGATAAAAGTTGATAAAACGTACATCATAAATAACAAATTATAAATTTACTCTTAAACTATTATTTTTACATAAAAAATACTTATCCACATTTGTTTATTTTAAGAAAATACATGATAATTTTAAAAAAAGTTTTATAATTTATGAATTTTTAATAGTTTTGTATCTTATGATAATGTATGAAAAATGTACATTTAAAATACTAATGTAAGTAAGATATTGTAATACGTTAACAAAAGTCAGGTGAATGTATAATATTTTAACCAAAAGTAAGTTAAAGTATTGAAATATTGGTATATGTGAATGTTTTATTATGATTTTTCTAACTATTGATAAAAGTTGATAAAACGTACATCATAAATAACAAATTATAAATTTACTCTTAAACTATTATTTTTACATAAAAAATACTTATCCACATTTGTTTATTTTAAGAAAATACATGATAATTTTAAAAAAAGTTTTATAATTTATGAATTTTTAATAGTTTTGTATCTTATGATAATGTATGAAAAATGTACATTTAAAATACTAATGTAAGTAAGATATTGTAATACGTTAACAAAAGTCAGGTGAATGTATAATATTTTAACCAAAAGTAAGTTAAAGTATTGAAATATTGGTATATGTGAATGTTTTATTATGATTTTTCTAACTATTGATAAAAGTTGATAAAACGTACATCATAAATAACAAATTATAAATTTACTCTTAAACTATTATTTTTACATAAAAAATACTTATCCACATTTGTTTATTTTAAGAAAATACATGATAATTTTAAAAAAAGTTTTATAATTTATGAATTTTTAATAGTTTTGTATCTTATGATAATGTATGAAAAATGTACATTTAAAATACTAATGTAAGTAAGATATTGTAATACGTTAACAAAAGTCAGGTGAATGTATAATATTTTAACCAAAAGTAAGTTAAAGTATTGAAATATTGGTATATGTGAATGTTTTATTATGATTTTTCTAACTATTGATAAAAGTTGATAAAACGTACATCATAAATAACAAATTATAAATTTACTCTTAAACTATTATTTTTACATAAAAAATACTTATCCACATTTGTTTATTTTAAGAAAATACATGATAATTTTAAAAAAAGTTTTATAATTTATGAATTTTTAATAGTTTTGTATCTTATGATAATGTATGAAAAATGTACATTTAAAATACTAATGTAAGTAAGATATTGTAATACGTTAACAAAAGTCAGGTGAATGTATAATATTTTAACCAAAAGTAAGTTAAAGTATTGAAATATTGGTATATGTGAATGTTTTATTATGATTTTTCTAACTATTGATAAAAGTTGATAAAACGTACATCATAAATAACAAATTATAAATTTACTCTTAAACTATTATTTTTACATAAAAAATACTTATCCACATTTGTTTATTTTAAGAAAATACATGATAATTTTAAAAAAAGTTTTATAATTTATGAATTTTTAATAGTTTTGTATCTTATGATAATGTATGAAAAATGTACATTTAAAATACTAATGTAAGTAAGATATTGTAATACGTTAACAAAAGTCAGGTGAATGTATAATATTTTAACCAAAAGTAAGTTAAAGTATTGAAATATTGGTATATGTGAATGTTTTATTATGATTTTTCTAACTATTGATAAAAGTTGATAAAACGTACATCATAAATAACAAATTATAAATTTACTCTTAAACTATTATTTTTACATAAAAAATACTTATCCACATTTGTTTATTTTAAGAAAATACATGATAATTTTAAAAAAAGTTTTATAATTTATGAATTTTTAATAGTTTTGTATCTTATGATAATGTATGAAAAATGTACATTTAAAATACTAATGTAAGTAAGATATTGTAATACGTTAACAAAAGTCAGGTGAATGTATAATATTTTAACCAAAAGTAAGTTAAAGTATTGAAATATTGGTATATGTGAATGTTTTATTATGATTTTTCTAACTATTGATAAAAGTTGATAAAACGTACATCATAAATAACAAATTATAAATTTACTCTTAAACTATTATTTTTACATAAAAAATACTTATCCACATTTGTTTATTTTAAGAAAATACATGATAATTTTAAAAAAAGTTTTAAAATATATGAATTCTTAAAAATTTTGTATCATTTACTATTAATATGTAAAAATTTTTTCTAAGTTCAAATATACATTGATTTTGTATGTAAGCGATGTTGTTGCAGTCATCTGACTTATATTGAGTACAAACATCGTCTTACGATGTGTGTTGTTACTGTACTATGTTTTATGTGTCTATATAAAAATCAAAAAAAATGAAAAAAAAATGAAAAATTTTAAAAAAAATTCTTATATTTTAATATAAACTTTAAAAAACTTCATTAATAATTATATATTTTATAGTTTTTATCATTTTTATAACAAATTAAAACAAAAAAATATAAAAAAAAAGTAAAATTTACCACGCTGCAAAATCCAAAACTTATATATGATGATGGTACCTTTTTAAATATCGATGTGTGTAGTTGACTTAAACATTATGAACGGTTCGGTCAAAGTATATATAGCTATTATGTATGTGTGTAAGACCATTACATTAATAGTTTTATTTTGACTAAGTTCTGTTCTTTTGAAAATATTATTTTTTGTTAAGTTGATATTTTCAAATAATTTTTATTTACTACAGTAACATCGTAAAGGTACTTCATCGAAAAATTATGAAAATATATAAAGTAAGTGTTTTGGTATTAAAAAAAATATGTGTTTTTATTTATTAAAAATTTTTATGATTTTTATTAATAATTCACATATATTTTTATTAACCCAAAACCATTTATATATAATTTTTATAATTTTTTAATATTATCCTATATTATGTCAAAGCAAGTCCATGGGCTATAGGTGTTAAGCCTTAGGCTCTTATGTGGACAAACAATTTTATAAAATAAATTTTTTAATAAATTTATAATGCAGAAACTCACTACATACCAAGCGCGAATGAAGTGTGTTATTCGAACGTTAAATAAATATATATTTTATATATTTAAAAATTGTCGCATACAATCTAGCGAAGAGTTATGAGCAAATGTTTGAATTATTTCAATAAAACTATATTACTTAAAATATATGGTAATAGTTTTTATTCAAATATGAATATTTTCAAAAAAGAATTTTTTTTATTTTTCTAAATATTAAAAATTTTAGAAAATATTTTTTATATAAAAAGTAACAAAAGAAATAAATTTATTTTTATTTCAATTTTTGTTATAATTTTTATATGTTTATATCAGTTTATGAAGAAATTTCATACTGATTAATAAATGAAAAACTTTTTAAAATATTTCTTTTTTTTTAAATTGGAATAATTTTATTAAGTTGGAACATACAGTTCCCTGGTTGATCCTGCCAGTAGTCATATGCTTGTCTCAAAGATTAAGCCATGCATGTCTCAGTACAAGCCATATTAAGGTGAAACCGCGAAAGGCTCATTATATCAGTTATGGTTCCTTAGATCGTACATACATTTACTTGGATAACTGTGGTAATTCTAGAGCTAATACATGCAAACAGAGTTCCGACCAGAGATGGAAGGAATGCTTTTATTAGATCAAAACCAATCGATGTTAACATATTTTTATAATATATTTTATGTTTTTTTATAATTTCATATATATATTTAATATATGTGCATCGTAATAATTTGGTGACTCTGAATAACTTTTAGCTGATCGCACGGTCTTTATAGTACCGGCGACGCATCTTTCAAATGTCTGCCTTATCAACTGTCGATGGTAGGTTCTGCGCCTACCATGGTTGTAACGGGTAACGGGGAATCAGGGTTCGATTCCGGAGAGGGAGCCTGAGAAACGGCTACCACATCCAAGGAAGGCAGCAGGCGCGCAAATTACCCACTCCCGGCACGGGGAGGTAGTGACGAAAAATAACGATACGGGACTCATCCGAGGCCCCGTAATCGGAATGAGTACACTTTAAATCCTTTAACGAGGATCCATTGGAGGGCAAGTCTGGTGCCAGCAGCCGCGGTAATTCCAGCTCCAATAGCGTATATTAAAGTTGTTGCGGTTAAAAAGCTCGTAGTCGAATTTGTGTCCTACACTGTCGGTTCACCGCTCGCGGTGTTTAACTGGCATGTTTTGTGGGACGTCCTACCGGTGGTGAGGTATAAATTATATATTGTATAATATGGTTATAAATACTTGTATTTTTATTTAAATTTTTATTTTTATGGTAAGTTATTATTTATATTTTTACTTGCTTGAAAAGTTTAAAGTATACTAGTTAAATTTTATATACTAATATGTACATTAAAGTATAATTTATCGTAAGTGTTAAAGTTATTTATTTTTTATAATTTAAATAATGGAGACAGCCTCCCAATTATAATCCTATCGCGGTGCTCTTAATTGAGTGTCGAGATGGGCCGGTACGTTTACTTTGAACAAATTAGAGTGCTTAAAGCAGGCTTTAAAATTTAAATAGTGCCTGAATATTGTGTGCATGGAATAATGGAATAGGACCTCGGTTCTATTTTGTTGGTTTTCGGAAGTTTTTCCGAGGTAATGATTAATACGGACAGATGGGGGCATTCGTATTGCGACGTTAGAGGTGAAATTCTTGGATCGTCGCAAGACGGACAGAAGCGAAAGCATTTGCCAAAAATGTTTTGATTGATCAAGAACGAAAGTTAGAGGTTCGAAGGCGATCAGATACCGCCCTAGTTCTAACCATAAACGATGCCAGCTAGCGATCCGCCAAAGTTCCTCCGATGACTTGGCGGGCAGCTTCCGGGAAACCAAAGCTTTTGGGTTCCGGGGGAAGTATGGTTGCAAAGCTGAAACTTAAAGGAATTGACGGAAGGGCACCACCAGGAGTGGAGCCTGCGGCTTAATTTGACTCAACACGGGAAACCTCACCAGGCCCGGACACCGGAAGGATTGACAGATTGAGAGCTCTTTCTTGATTCGGTGGGTGGTGGTGCATGGCCGTTCTTAGTTGGTGGAGCGATTTGTCTGGTTAATTCCGATAACGAACGAGACTCTAGCCTACTAAATAGACGTACTTTATTACCGGCATCTCAAGGCCCATCGGCTGTATTGTTACTGAATGTTATTTGTATATTTTGTTTTAATATATTTATAATATGTATGATTGATAATATTCATTTATGTTTTTTATTTCTTTGGGGATAAATTTCTATGTGTAATTACTTAATCTGCATTAATGATATATTTAACATGATACATTAACTAAAGTGACATCAGTTTTTTGATGTGGTTTTTACTGCCGGCGTACAAATAATTCTTCTTAGAGGGACAGGCGGCTTCTAGCCGCACGAGATTGAGCAATAACAGGTCTGTGATGCCCTTAGATGTTCTGGGCCGCACGCGCGCTACACTGAAGGAATCAGCGTGTTTTCCTCTGGCCGAAAGGTCCGGGTAACCCGCTGAACCTCCTTCGTGCTAGGGATTGGGGCTTGCAATTATTCCCCATGAACGAGGAATTCCCAGTAAGCGCGAGTCATAAGCTCGCGTTGATTACGTCCCTGCCCTTTGTACACACCGCCCGTCGCTACTACCGATTGAATGATTTAGTGAGGTCTTCAGACTGGTGCGCGGCAATGTTTTTAAAAGACATTGCCGATGATGCTGGAAAGATGACCAAACTTGATCATTTAGAGGAAGTAAAAGTCGTAACAAGGTTTCCGTAGGTGAACCTGCGGAAGGATCATTAACGAAATATAACAAAACTTGATTTTTGTGATTTTTTATATATATATTAATGTTTTGTTAAAATATTTTGTTTATAAATTCCTTATATTTTTATGTAAGTAAAAGAAAAATTTACTTTTTTTCTATAACTTACTTTATAAAATATATAATTTTTATAATATAAAAATTATAATATTGTAATAAATAAACACGTATTTGGATACCAATTTTTAATATATTAAATATATTATTGGTTATAAAGTTTTACATCCAAATGTTAATTTGATTTTTTAATTTTTTTTGATATGTGTTTATTTTTATATATCAATATATAAATTTTTTTTTTATATTAACAATATTAAAAATTTATTGAATCTATATAAAATAAATAGCATATTCGTAAAATAACAAAACAAGTTATTTTCAATATGTCTTATTTATAATATAGTTATTTAATAAATGAGTTTTCTTTAAAAAAAAAATTTTTTTTTTTTTTAATGTTTTGTCAAATAAACAAGCAAGCACTGTATCTAATAAAATTTTATTAAATATTATTATTTATTCTTTTATACAAATGTAAGTCAATAAAAAATTGTTTTTTTTATTGCAGTCTTTTTATTATTATTTTATAATAATAAAAAAAGTATAAATTTTTATTTAATATAAATATTTTTTAAAATTTAATAATATAAAGATTACCCTGAACGGTGGATCACTTGGCTCGTGGGTCGATGAAGAACGCAGCTAATTGCGCGTCAACTTGTGAACTGCAGGACACATGAACATCGACATTTCGAACGCACATTGCGGTCCTTGGATACTGTTCCCGGACCACACCTGGCTGAGGGTCGTATACAATAATAAAAGATTATTTTTAATAAAGGATATATATTTTTAAAATATATATCTTATGAATAATAAAATGAATGTTCGTATATTTTTTTAATTTATACGTCATTCTAAATTATATGATGTTTTTAATGTATGTATTTTTAATATTATTTTTCTATATCTTACTAATTATAAAATATATTTTTTTATATATATTATAAAATAAAATGTAAGAATAAGAAAATCCAAATAATACATCACATCATTTTAATTTAATAAAAAAGAAAAGATATTTTCTAAAAATATAAAAATATTGGAAAAAAAATTAAACACATATAGTAATGAAAACCAAAAATTATTCATGTAAATATGTGTTTTAAAATATCGAATTATTTTTATTTTATGAAAATATGAAATAACGAAATAATTTATTTCTTATTAATTTTCATATAAATATTAAATAATAATATTTAAAATTTAATATAAAAACATGAGATAAAATTTTTTGGTTTTAATTAATTACTAATAGTGTTTTTATTTTTCCAAAAATAAAAATTTTTATATTTATTAAGAAAATATTAAAAAATTATTTTTTATTTTATTTATTTTTATAATTGCGACCTCAGAGTAGGTGAGATTACCCGCTGAATTTAAGCATATTATTAAGCGGAGGAAAAGAAACTAACTAGGATTCCCTTAGTAGCGGCGAGCGAACAGGGAAAAGCCCATCACTGAACCCCATGGCTAAATAAAAATGGTCATTCGGGGAATGTAGTGTTTGGGAGGATCCATAATTTTTTATATAACCTGTTATTTTATGTAATAAGTCCAAGTCCATCTTGAATGGGGCCATATACCCAGAGAGGGTGCCAGGCCCGTAGTGACTATATACTGAATAACAGGTGGATCTCTCCTTAGAGTCGGGTTGCTTGAGAGTGCAGCTCTAAGTGGGTGGTAAACTCCATCTAAGGCTAAATATAACCACGAGACCGATAGCGAACAAGTACCGTGAGGGAAAGTTGAAAAGAACTTTGAAGAGAGAGTTCAAGAGTACGTAAAACCGTTCAGGGGTAAACCTGAAAAACCCGAAAGGTCGAAAGATGAGATTCATTTACTTTTTATCGTATATTAACCAACTTGTATTTGTTAGTGACAAAATTTATTATTATTATATATTATAATTTTTTATGGTATATTTATAATTTATAAAATTATTGCACTACTATATGTTGTGTATAATAACGAGGTATGCACTTCTCATCTTGTAGGACGTCGCGACCCGTTAAATATTGATTTATGAAATATTTTTGTGCATTGTATATTATATTATAAATTTTTATTTATTTGTGTAATATATGCCTATATTATCTAATTAATTGTTTGACGGTATAAATATTCATAATATAAGATTAAGTGTAAAAATTTTTTTTTTTACACGTTCATTACCTAAAACGAGTATATATGGGTTTTATTAGGTTTTTTATATTTCTTAATAAAACATATGATTTTATTTGGTTTTTATACCAATAAATCATACCATATTACTGTCAGTTTTTAGGTATTAATTTGAACAATAATCTTTTTGTCAGCGACGCTATAGCTTTGGGTACTTTCAGGACCCGTCTTGAAACACGGACCAAGGAGTCTAGCATGTGCGCAAGTCATTGGGAATAAAATATTTTTTCATCGAAATATTAATAAATTTTATGAAACCCAAAGGCGAAATGAAAGTAAAATAATTTTTTTAAAAAAAATTTTTATTTTTTTTATTATAAATTTGAGGGAGGATATATTTTTATTATGTATTAAATATCGCACTCCCAGGGCATCTTATATTATTCTTATAATTTTTTTATAATTTTTATTATGAATAAAGGTGCACCTAGAGCGTACACGCTGGGACCCGAAAGATGGTGAACTATGCCTGGTCAGGACGAAGTCAGGGGAAACCCTGATGGAGGTCCGTAGCGATTCTGACGTGCAAATCGATCGTCGGAACTGGGTATAGGGGCGAAAGACTAATCGAACCATCTAGTAGCTGGTTCCCTCCGAAGTTTCCCTCAGGATAGCTGGCGTTCATCATTCAACGAGTCTCATCCGGTAAAGCGAATGATTAGAGGCCTTGGGGCCGAAACGACCTCAACCTATTCTCAAACTTTAAATGGGTGAGATCTCTAGCTTGCTTAAAATCATATATTGATTTTATTTTTAATTTTATATATATGTGAAGCTATGAGAATAATATTTTTAATTAAGATAATATTTATGGATCAGAATGCCAAGTGGGCCACTTTTGGTAAGCAGAACTGGCGCTGTGGGATGAACCAAACATAGAGTTAAAGCGCCAAAATCGACGCTTATGGGATACCATGAAAGGTGTTGGTTGCTTAAGACAGCAGGACGGTGGCCATGGAAGTCGGAATCCGCTAAGGAGTGTGTAACAACTCACCTGCCGAAGCAACTAGCCCTGAAAATGGATGGCGCTGAAGCGTCGTGCTTATACTCTATCGTCAATTGTTATTATAGATATTTATTATTTTTATAAAAATTTTTAAATATCATGAAAACTTGACGAGTAGGAGGGTCGCGATGGTGTGCGCAGAAGGATTGGCCGTGAGGCTGTCTGGAGCCGCCATCGGTGCAGATCTTGGTGGTAGTAGCAAATACTCTAGCGAGGCCCTGGAGGACTGACGTGGAGAAGGGTTTCGTGTGAACAGCCGTTGCACACGAGTCAGTCGATCCTAAGCCCTAGGTGAAAACCGATGTTAATGTTGATGTGTTTTAATAAATTATATAATTATTTTTATAAATAATTATTATTTAAAATAATAAAATTTTATAAAATAAATAAATAAATAATAAATAATTACATCCATTGGGCGAAAGGGAAACCGGTTCCTATTCCGGTACCCGGCAGCGGAACCGTATATAAGTCGGGCCCTCATTCACATTATATATGTGTATATGAGTGTTCGTCGGGGTAACCCAAAGAGGCCTGGAGACGCCGTCGGAAGATCCAGGAAGAGTTTTCTTTTCTGCATGAGCGTTCGAGTTCCCTGGAATCCTCTAGCAGGGCGATAGGGTTTGGAACGCGAAGAGCACCGCAGTTGCGGCGGTGTCTGGATCATTCCCTCGGACCTTGAAAATCCAGGTGAGGGCCACGTGGAGGTGTCGCGCCGGTTCGTACCCATATCCGCAGCAGGTCTCCAAGGTGAAGAGCCTCTAGTCGATAGAATAATGTAGGTAAGGGAAGTCGGCAAATTAGATCCGTAACTTCGGGATAAGGATTGGCTCTGAGGACCGGGGCGTGTCGGGCTTGATTGGGATGTAGGTTATGGCTAACGTGCCGGGCCTGGGTGAGGTGATACCATATTACCTACTAAATGTTATACATATGTTTTGTAAATTTTATTTATTAAAATAATAAATAATTATAATGTGTGTATTTATGTATTATATAGAACAATTATTGGAAAAATCGATTTTATTTGTAATTATATTTAATTATTGTATGGTACAGTACTGATATATAAAAATCTGATTTTTTATTTTTGTTATTTTATTAATATGTACTCCATAAGAATAATTTATAAATTACATAATTTTCTAAGTAATTAGTTATTATGTGTATAATAAATGAATATTTGGGGATTTAATATATATTTGATAATAATCATTTATGTAAAATGATGGATAAAATTTTTATATACAAAGGCTGCATTATTTATATAATAAAACTAAATATGATTTATTTATAATAATTTCATTAAAAGTTTTTTTTGATTTGTTCGAAAAATACTTTACATATCTATGTAATTATTGAAAATTTTTTAAATTATTATTTACTTGTATGCTATTTAATGAATTAGTTTTGGGTATATGTTTTGTGGATCCGAACTCGGTCCCGTGCCTTGGCCACCTACGGAACTTTCTTGCTGCGAGACTTTACTCAACATATATATCATAATAATTTTTATATTTATATTTTTATTTATTTAATTATATTATATTAAAATGAAAAATATATATGCGTAAATGTTCTCTTCGGCCGTCATTTAACGGTTAACTCAGAACTGGCACGGACTAGGAGAATCCGACTGTCTAATTAAAACAAAGCATTGCGATGGCCCCAACGGGTGTTGACGCAATGTGATTTCTGCCCAGTGCTCTGAATGTCAACGTGAAGAAATTCAAGCAAGCGCGGGTAAACGGCGGGAGTAACTATGACTCTCTTAAACCAGATGGAGACAAAATAGAACAACCCTCCTACCAAAAGAAGGCAAGGACACAACCAAAGTCGCAAACTACAGACCTATCACAATTTCTTCCATAGTCAGCCGGATATACTGGGGAATAATTGACGAAGCCCTCAGAAAAGTAATAAAATTCACCCCTCGACAAAAAGGTTTCGTCCCAGAAGGAGGCTGTTTCAACAATGTGCGTATCCTTGCAGAACTTCTGCAGTCCGCAAAGACCCTTTCCCAAAATATGGTCGTAGTGCAACTAGACGTTGCGAAAGCATTCGACACCGTCCCCCATAAAATAATCGATCCTGCGCTACGCAGACTAGGAATCCCAAGCCACTTCATTGATATGATAACTGATTCCTACAAAGATGTCTACACAACAATGGCAAACAATGTCTCAATCCCTATTCTAAGAGGAGTGAAACAAGGCGACCCTCTCTCACCCCTACTATTCAACTGCGTCACAGAACCTCTGCTCCTCGAGCTGGAAGCCAGCCCAGGCTATACCATTTCCGAAAACCAAAACATATCTTCCATCGCCTTTGCCGATGACTTAGTCTTGTTCGCAGATAATGTTACATCTGCAAACACACTACTACAGAAAACACAGAAATTCTTCAACAACCTCAGAATGGCCTTATCTCCAGCCAAATGTCGAGCATTTCAGATATCGCCGCTAAAACGCTCCTGGTGCATTGTCGACCCAAAAATGGAACTAGACGGAGAACAAATCCCCTTCGCAGGCGCGGGATCAACATTAAACTATCTAGGCATGAAGATCTCACCCTGGTCGGGGATAAACATCCAAAATGTAAGGCAGGACCTATATGACACTTTACAAAGAGTGAAAAAGCTGGCATTAAAGCCACACCAGAAAATCGACCTCATACAAACATACATAATCCCGCACTATCTCTACCCCCTGGTCTTAGGGGTAGCCCCAGCAACCACGCTTCGACTAATAGATCAAGACCTGAGAGTCACGATAAAAGAAATCCTACACCTGCCAATTTCTACGAGCGATGGTCTGCTATACAGTGCAAAAAGGGACGGCGGATTGGGCTTCCCCAAATTGGAAGCATTAGTAGCCACCTCAAGTCTAGCAGCAGGCTACAAATTCTTAAATAGCTCAGACCCTGCCATGGTAGCCCTTGGAGCTGGCTCGGGGCTCCCAAACAGGCTGGAAAAATTAGCCCGCGCCGTACGCCTTAACTGGCCAGTAAACGAATTAAAGGACATATATAAACACAAGAAGACAATGAAAAAACAAGACTTGCAAAAATGGGGGAACACAATAACGGGCAAAGCTGTAAAAAACTTCGAGGACAGCCCAATCGCCAACGCGCTGTTCTACAACCCAACATTAATGCCGCCAAATAGGTATATAACTGCGTTTAAAATGAGAGCAGATGTGGCGGCTAATCGAACAACATTACGTCGAGCACACCCCCAAACAGATCCCATGTGCCGCAAATGTAAGGAAAAGCCGGAAACCCTCGGGCACATCTTAGGACAATGCTCCATAAATAAAGAAGCACGAATCCGACGGCATGACGAAATACTCGGATTTATAGAAGAGAGAGCCAAGC
>JAPWDM010000054.1:217500-220000 GCA_035578155.1 Brachynemurus nebulosus | reverse complement strand
GTTTATAATTTATTAAATATTGGATATTGAATATTGAATTCCGAAGCAGCGTACACAAACTGATTAATTACTTTAATCAATTACTTATAGATGTAAAAAAAGGAAAATTATTGACAACAACACATGGCGTTCCGTAACTGGTCACCCACGAAAGTACTTACCATGCCCGATGTTGCTTAACTTCGGTGATCGAACGAGAACCGGTGTTTTCAACATGGTATGGTCGTTGTCTGATTATGGATAAGCTATTTGTAAATATATAGACGAAAGTTAACTGTATGTTAAATTTTTTAATGAATTCTAATAAAAATAATCAATACCTATATACGAGAATGTAAAACAATTATACTTTAAAAATATTGTACATATAGAATTAAAATTGATTTCTTTTGACAAGATAAATCATAATTAAAAAAAAAAAAATAAACGTTTTAAGACTTATAAATTAATTGTGATTTTGTATCTACTGATATAGTATGCATTTTGTACACGTAAAATACAAATGGATAAAAAATTAAAATCAACTGGATAAATACCTAAAAATACGTAAACGTAAGTCAAGTCAGTGTACATATTTAAACGTACAGTAATTAAGAATATTGAAATCTTCCTATATGAGAATATATTTTTATGATTTTTTTTCAACTATTTATAAAAGTGTTTATAACGTACACTTGTTTTAACAATACTTAAATTTTCTCCAAAACTATAAACTTTAAATATCAAAAATAAACCGTGTTGTGTTTCTTTTGACAGGATAAATCATAATTTAAAAAAAAAAAAAGTTTTAAAATATATGAATTTTTTGTGATTTTGGTTCTTCTGATATAGTATGAATATTGTACACATAAAATACAAATGTATACGAGATTTGTAAATACGTAAACGTAAGTCAAATTAGTGTACATATTTTAACGTAATGTAAGTAAATATATTGAAATCTTCGCATATGAGAATGTATTTTTTGATTTTTTATACTTTTGATAAAAGTTGTTTATAACGTACATTATAAATAACAAAATAGAAATTTTCTCCAAAACTATCAATTTTATATATAAAAAACAAATGTATATTCGTTTGTTTTAACAAAATTCATCATGTTTTAAAAAAAAGTTTTAAAATATATGAATTTTTGTGATTTTGGTTCTTCTTATATAGTATGAATATTGTACACATAAAATACAAATGGATACGAAATTTGTAAATACGTAAACGTAAGTCAAGTCAGTGTACATATTTTAACGTAATGTAAGTAAAAATATTGAAATCTTCGCATATGAGAATGTATTTTTTGATTTTTTATACTTTTCATAAAAGTTGTTTATAACGTACATTATAAATAACAAAATGTTAATTTTCTCCTAAACTATCAATTTTTTGTATAAAAAACAAATCTACATTCGTTTGTTTTAACAAAATTCATCATGTTTTGAAAAAAAAGTTTTGAAATATATGAATTTTTTGTGATTTTGATTCTTCTGATATAGTATGAATATTGTACACCTAAAATACAAATGGATACGAAATTTGTAAATACGTAAACGTAAGTCAAGTTAGTGTAAATATTTTAACGTAATGTAAGTAAAAATATTGAAATCTTCGTATATGAGAATGTATTTTTTGATTTTTTATACTTTTCATAAAAGTTGTTTATAACGTACATTATAAATAACAAAATGTTAATTTTCTCCTGAACTATCAATTTTATGTATAAAAAACTAATCTACATTCGTTTGTTTTAATAAAATTCATCATGTTTTGAAAAAAAAGTTTTGAAATATATGAATTTTTTGTGATTTTGATTCTTCTAATATAGTATGAATATTGTACACCTAAAATACAAATGGATATTAAATTTGTAAATACGTAAACGTAAATCAAGTTAGTGTACATATTTTAACGTAATGTAAGTAAAAATATTGAAATCTTCGTATATGAGAATGTATTTTTTGATTTTTTATACTTTTCATAAAAGTTGTTTATAACGTACATTATAAATAACAAAATGTTAATTTTCTCCTAAACTATCAATTTTATGTATAAAAAACAAATCTACATTCGTTTATTTTAACAAAATCCATCATGTTTTGAAAAAAAAATTTGAAATATATGAATTTTTTGTGATTTTGATTCTTGTGATATAGTATGAATATTGTACACCTAAACTACAAATGGATACGAAATTTGTAAATACGTAAACTTAAGTCAAGTTAGTGTAAATATTTTAACGTAATGTAAGTAAAATTATTAAAATCTTCGTATATGAGAATGTATTTTTTGATTTTTTATACTTTTCATAAAAGTTGTTTATAACGTACATTATAAATAACAAAATAGAAATTTTCTCCAAAACTATCAATTTTATATATAAAAAGCAAATCTATATTCGTTTGTTTTAACAAAATTCATCATGTTTTGAAAAAAAAGTTTTAATTTAGATGAATTTTTAAAGAATTTGTTTCATTTATTATTAATGTGTAAAAATTTTTCAAAGTTCAAA
>JAPWDM010000054.1:210000-212500 GCA_035578155.1 Brachynemurus nebulosus | reverse complement strand
TGAGATTACCCGCTGAATTTAAGCATATTATTAAGCGGAGGAAAAGAAACTAACTAGGATTCCCTTAGTAGCGGCGAGCGAACAGGGAAAAGCCCATCACTGAACCCCATGGCTAAATAAAAATGGTCATTCGGGGAATGTAGTGTTTGGGAGGATCCATAATTTTTTATATAACCTGTTATTTTATGTAATAAGTCCAAGTCCATCTTGAATGGGGCCATATACCCAGAGAGGGTGCCAGGCCCGTAGTGACTATATACTGAATAACAGGTGGATCTCTCCTTAGAGTCGGGTTGCTTGAGAGTGCAGCTCTAAGTGGGTGGTAAACTCCATCTAAGGCTAAATATAACCACGAGACCGATAGCGAACAAGTACCGTGAGGGAAAGTTGAAAAGAACTTTGAAGAGAGAGTTCAAGAGTACGTAAAACCGTTCAGGGGTAAACCTGAAAAACCCGAAAGGTCGAAAGATGAGATTCATTTACTTTTTATCGTATATTAACCAACTTGTATTTGTTAGTGACAAAATTTATTATTATTATATATTATAATTTTTTATGGTATATTTATAATTTATAAAATTATTGCACTACTATATGTTGTGTATAATAACGAGGTATGCACTTCTCATCTTGTAGGACGTCGCGACCCGTTAAATATTGATTTATGAAATATTTTTGTGCATTGTATATTATATTATAAATTTTTATTTATTTGTGTAATATATGCCTATATTATCTAATTAATTGTTTGACGGTATAAATATTCATAATATAAGATTAAGTGTAAAAATTTTTTTTTTTACACGTTCATTACCTAAAACGAGTATATATGGGTTTTATTAGGTTTTTTATATTTCTTAATAAAACATATGATTTTATTTGGTTTTTATACCAATAAATCATACCATATTACTGTCAGTTTTTAGGTATTAATTTGAACAATAATCTTTTTGTCAGCGACGCTATAGCTTTGGGTACTTTCAGGACCCGTCTTGAAACACGGACCAAGGAGTCTAGCATGTGCGCAAGTCATTGGGAATAAAATATTTTTTCATCGAAATATTAATAAATTTTATGAAACCCAAAGGCGAAATGAAAGTAAAATAATTTTTTTAAAAAAAATTTTTATTTTTTTTATTATAAATTTGAGGGAGGATATATTTTTATTATGTATTAAATATCGCACTCCCAGGGCATCTTATATTATTCTTATAATTTTTTTATAATTTTTATTATGAATAAAGGTGCACCTAGAGCGTACACGCTGGGACCCGAAAGATGGTGAACTATGCCTGGTCAGGACGAAGTCAGGGGAAACCCTGATGGAGGTCCGTAGCGATTCTGACGTGCAAATCGATCGTCGGAACTGGGTATAGGGGCGAAAGACTAATCGAACCATCTAGTAGCTGGTTCCCTCCGAAGTTTCCCTCAGGATAGCTGGCGTTCATCATTCAACGAGTCTCATCCGGTAAAGCGAATGATTAGAGGCCTTGGGGCCGAAACGACCTCAACCTATTCTCAAACTTTAAATGGGTGAGATCTCTAGCTTGCTTAAAATCATATATTGATTTTATTTTTAATTTTATATATATGTGAAGCTATGAGAATAATATTTTTAATTAAGATAATATTTATGGATCAGAATGCCAAGTGGGCCACTTTTGGTAAGCAGAACTGGCGCTGTGGGATGAACCAAACATAGAGTTAAAGCGCCAAAATCGACGCTTATGGGATACCATGAAAGGTGTTGGTTGCTTAAGACAGCAGGACGGTGGCCATGGAAGTCGGAATCCGCTAAGGAGTGTGTAACAACTCACCTGCCGAAGCAACTAGCCCTGAAAATGGATGGCGCTGAAGCGTCGTGCTTATACTCTATCGTCAATTGTTATTATAGATATTTATTATTTTTATAAAAATTTTTAAATATCATGAAAACTTGACGAGTAGGAGGGTCGCGATGGTGTGCGCAGAAGGATTGGCCGTGAGGCTGTCTGGAGCCGCCATCGGTGCAGATCTTGGTGGTAGTAGCAAATACTCTAGCGAGGCCCTGGAGGACTGACGTGGAGAAGGGTTTCGTGTGAACAGCCGTTGCACACGAGTCAGTCGATCCTAAGCCCTAGGTGAAAACCGATGTTAATGTTGATGTGTTTTAATAAATTATATAATTATTTTTATAAATAATTATTATTTAAAATAATAAAATTTTATAAAATAAATAAATAAATAATAAATAATTACATCCATTGGGCGAAAGGGAAACCGGTTCCTATTCCGGTACCCGGCAGCGGAACCGTATATAAGTCGGGCCCTCATTCACATTATATATGTGTATATGAGTGTTCGTCGGGGTAACCCAAAGAGGCCTGGAGACGCCGTCGGAAGATCCAGGAAGAGTTTTCTTTTCTGCATGAGCGTTCGAGTTCCCTGGAATCCTCTAGCAGGGCGATAGGGTTTGGAACGCGAAGAGCACCGCAGTTGCGGCGGTGTCTGGATCATTCCC
>JAPWDM010000054.1:187500-205000 GCA_035578155.1 Brachynemurus nebulosus | reverse complement strand
TATTGATAATGTATAAAACTAATTTGATTTAATAATAAATATACTTTATTACTGTACTTAAAAGCTTTTTTTTATTTCATAGTTACCTCTAAATATACTTTCCACATCCAATCTATCCTATTAATTATCCATCTAATATATATTTTTTATATTCAGAAGTTTTAAATGTTGTAAAATAATATAACAATAGTGCTTTATATTTCTTAATATGTTATTTGTTAGTGAATAAAGGGTAAATAATATATAATAAAACATTATTTTCAATTTTATACTTTTTATTTGGAAAATAATATAAATAAAAAACTTTATTATACAATATTAAAAAAAAAAAATTTGTATCATTTATAAATAATTATTTTTAAACATTTATATGGCAATATTTTCACAATTTATACATATATATGTATCACCAGTATTAAGCACGCATTTAATATGAGCCCAGTTTTTGCATAACTGACATTCAATCCACGGTTCTTTGGGGCGACTTTTTGAAAATAGTTCATTGCATATTAAGCATGAAATCCTTGATAATAATATTAAGCAATTACTATTAATACAAATATCAATTTTTTTAGTAACTTTTTTACGCTTTTTTGCTATATTTTGTTCTTTCTCTAATGTTTTTATTTCTCTTGTATCGGTTAAAACAGTAGATTTTCTTTTCCTTTTAGTTTGACTCTGTTCTTTAGAAGCAGCCCTTGGGTAGGGTCGAACTATTTCTGGAGAAAATATTGTAGGCGTTGAATTTGATTGAGTATTCATTATCGATGATGTTAAAATTTGCGATTCTGCGGGATCAGTTACGAATGACGGAGCGAAATCATCTTGAGTAAAAATATTTTCATTATATGGAAATATTCCAGTCTTTTTAAATCCTTTTATGATATTTGTACTAGTTGTAGCTAATGGTAATGAATCTGCTACTATTTTTGGGATATCATATATTGTTATCGTTTTACCTGGATTATTTCGCAACCATAAATCTTGTGCAGTTGAAGCATATTTCTTAAATGGTCCATACACAGCCACATCAAGTGGTTGTAATTTATGGCTACAATGTGGTGGAAATGATAACATTACGATCCCATTATCTTTCGCTAAGTTTAAGGTTGGTACATGTAAATGTGAGGAATGATTATCTAATACGAGTAATACTGGATTATTAATAGATGGTTTAACGTGTGCGATGAAATGTTGCATGTACATAAAAAATTCTTCATTTGTTACCCAGCCGCTTGAATTGCCTGCACCAATACAACCTTTTGGTCCATTATTAATAAAATAATTTTTATATTTTTTTCGTGGAAATACGAACATAGGAGGCACTGTATTTCCGTTTGCGGAAACAGCACATATTAGTGTCACATTAGTACCCCGCTCAGCAGAAGTTATGGAGCCAACATTTTTTTTACCTTTCGCAGCAATTATTTTAGTAGGTTTAAGTACTGTGGAAATTCCAGTTTCATCTATATTCCAAATGTTTGATGCGGTAAATTGATATTTATTCATAACTTCAGCTAATTGAGTGAAAAATGGTTTTACATTTTCAATATTAAACGATGTCGCTCGTCCGATGCTTGTTGGTTCGGGTTTTCTAATTGACAACTCTCGATTCCTTTTTAGAAAACTAGAAAGCCACTCTTTGCCAGCTATTTTATTAAGTTTCCATGTTTCAGGCATTTTAATATTAAATTTTTCAGCACACTCATAAGCAAGCTGACGAACATCTTTTGGAGTCAATCCATAAAATATCGAAGCCATTTGTAGTAAATAATCTTTTAAAGCAATTTCCTGGTCCTTAGAAAATACTTGTCGAGGTTTTTTATAGCCCATTGTCGGTAAATCTTGCGTTTCCTTATTTTTATATGCTTTCAATTTAGTTAAATAACGCGTTAGCGTCGTACGTTTAATATTAAATTCCTTTGAAGCAGCATTTATACTTTTGTTCCCAAAAATTATTGTTCTTGCGGCGTCATTAAATGTTTCCATAGATATAAGACCTCTTTCGGTTTTGCGTTTATAATTTCTCATATCTAAAAGAAATAAAAAACAAAAATTTAATAAAAGAAGATCTTAATCATAGTTTTGTTAATGAAAAAATTTGTACTTACTTATTTATAAATGATACAAATTTTGACCATTCAATCGATGACGGACACGGTGATAAATTTAACCCTTAATTGGTCTACTGAATTACAAATATGCAAAAATACAAAAATACAATTTTATTTTTAAATTAATATTTCAATTCTATTTTTTTTTTTTTTTTTTTTTTTTTTTTTACTTTATTACTATTTAAATTCTAATTTCATATTCCTAGATATTTCCAGGAAAAATATTTGTGAAAACGATTAAATAAAATATGTTATGATCACAGGAAAATTTTTAATAATAGTATTTTTTTTTTAATAATATTTTTCTATTTTCAAAGCAGATTAACAAATAATTTAAGAAAATAACTTTTGTACTCCAGTAGACTACTTATGTTTCAAAAAGTGAGTAGACCAGTTAAGGGTTAAGGAAATTCAGTATACTCAGTAGTAAAAAAATTGGATAAATAAGAATCAATTGAATCCGTGGATGTAGAACTAATTGGTGTTCGAACAACAGACATGTACTCCGGTTGCTCTGTAGTTGGTGAATGAACTTGTACTGATGATTCAGTTGGTAAAATATTAGATTGAAAATTCGGTGGCGATTGTAATAAAATTTCCTGCGGTTTTATTTTTTCAGCTACGGTATCTTCTGATACTGATAACGACTGTTTTTCATTTTTCGAAATTATATCATATTTTTCTATCAATTGCATTATTTCGAGTTTTAAATTTTTCTTTAAATCTTCTGAAAATGTTTTTAATGTTGGCAACAAAGATAACAGAAATTTTTCATTTTCGTCATTAAACGTTTTATTTTTCGTTTCCAATAAATTGTCGTTTTTATTTAATTTTTGCGTTTTTTTAATTAAAAATTGTAGTTGATTTGCATATTTATATGGTTTTTTTTTCTTTTCAGGATTTAATTTTTCTTGTTTTATTACTGCAAAATATCTGTCCTTAATATTTTTCCAACGTTTCTGTAAGAATTCTCCAAATTTTTTTTTGTTATTAAAATTTACTTCTTCGTTGGAAAAACAATTTATGATTTGATTCCAAGCCAATTTTCTGTTATATATATCACTATGTATCCTTTGCGTGTCCCATATAATGGGTCGCTTTTCAACTTCATTTATTAATTTTAAATTATTAATTTTATATGCCATTATAACTTTGAAAATATACACTAGAAAATTTTAAGTAACAATGAAAAACTGAACAGTAGTGTTCACCGTGTCGGTCAGCGAGAAAATGGTATCGAAATTAATACAACTTCTGTATATAAAAGAAAGATTTATATAACACCAAAACCAGTCAAATCAAAAAAAGAGTTATATAATTAATAACGTCGCTTAAAATTGAAAATGTCGCTACTTTTTATTTAAAAAAAATACTTATTTATACTTGCAAATCTGAAAAACAAAAATAAAAAACGTCGCGGCGTTTTATTTAAAAAATAAAAGTACAACAAATATTAGCGATGCTTTTTATTTAAATAAAATTATGCATATTCCATAACATATTAAATAAAGTATTGCTCAAATTACCTCTTACAAATTTCATTGCCCAAATAACCCCGGTCTACCCTTGAAAACAATTTTTTATTTATTAGTGTAGATGGATGTAATTTTTTTTTAAATTTAAGATTATTGGTATTAAAAAATTGTTACTATAAAGGGTAGATCGGGGTCAGTTGGGCAATTTTTTGGGAAAATTTTAATAGCATCAACTGAAATTAGTATAGGAAGAATAGGAAAATGATAATATTAGATAAAATTCTTATAGTAATCGCTTCAATTACATATTATAATAAGAATAATTATTTAAATTAAAAAATATCTTTACCGTTATTGTTCAACTAATACTTTTATTGAGGTATATTGAGGTAAAATGAACATGAAAAAATAACCCCATTCAATAGAAATGACCAAATTATCAAACTCAATTAATCTACACTTTTCCAACTAAACACACTACAGAGGTAAGTAGGGTAGACCGGGGTTAGTTGGGCAATTTTTTGGGAAAATTTGAATAGCATCAACTGAAATTAGTATAGGAAGAATAGGAAAATGATAATATTAGATAAAATTCTTATAGTAATCGCTTTAATTACATATTATAATAAGAATAATTATTTAAATTAAAAAATATCTTTACCGTTATTGTTCAACTAATACTTTTATTGAGGTATATTGAGGTAAAATGAACATGAAAAAATAACCCCATTCAATAGAAATGACCAAATTATCAAACTCAATTAATCTACACTTTTCCAACTAAACACACTACAGAGGTAAGTAGGGTAGACCGGGGTTAGTTGGGCAATTTTTTGGGAAAATTTGAATAGCATCAACTGAAATTAGTATAGGAAGAATAAGAAAATGATAATATTAGATAAAATTCTTATAGTAATCGCTTCAATTACATATTATAATAAGAATAATTATTTAAATTAAAAAATATCTTTACCGTTATTGTTCAACTAATACTTTTATTGAGGTATATTGAGGTAAAATGAACATGAAAAACTAACCCCATTCAATAGAAATGACCAAATTATCAGACTCAATTATTCTACACATTTCCAACTAAACACACAACAGAGGTAAGTAGGGTAGACCGGGGTTAGTTGGGCAATTTTTTGGGAAAATTTGAATAGCATCAACTGAAATTAGTATAGGAAGAATAGGAAAATGATAATATTAGATAAAATTCTTATAGTAATCGCTTCAATTACATATTATAATAAGAATAATTATTTAAATTAAAAAATATCTTTACCGTTATTGTTCAACTAATACTTTTATTGAGGTATATTGAGGTAAAATGAACATGAAAAAATAACCCCATTCAATAGAAATGACCAAATTATCAAACTCAATTAATCTACACTTTTCCAACTAAACACACTACAGAGGTAAGTAGGGTAGACCGGGGTTAGTTGGGCAATTTTTTGGGAAAATTTGAATAGCATCAACTGAAATTAGTATAGGAAGAATAGGAAAATGATTATATTAGATAAAATTCTTATAGTAATCGCTTCAATTACATATTATAATAAGAATAATTATTTAAATTAAAAAATATCTTTACCGTTATTGTTCAACTAATACTTTTATTGAGGTATATTGAGGTAAAATGAACATGAAAAAATAACCCCATTCAATAGAAATGACCAAATTATCAAACTCAATTAATCTACACTTTTCCAACTAAACACACTACAGAGGTAAGTAGGGTAGACCGGGGTTAGTTGGGCAATTTTTTGGGAAAATTTGAATAGCATCAACTGAAATTAGTATAGGAAGAATAGGAAAATGATAATATTAGATAAAATTCTTATAGTAATCGCTTCAATTACATATTATAATAAGAATAATTATTTAAATTAAAAAATATCTTTACCGTTATTGTTCAACTAATACTTTTATTGAGGTATATTGAGGTAAAATGAACATGAAAAAATAACCCCATTCAATAGAAATGACCAAATTATCAGACTCAATTATTCTACACATTTCCAACTAAACACACAACAGAGGTAAGTAGATTAAATTACTTAGTAGAAAATTACCCCACACAAAAGACATAAATAAGTCACTTTTTTCCAACTAAAAACATTAGAGAGGTAAATTGATCATGTAAAAATTACCCCACATAAAAGACTTAAATAAGTCACTCTTTTCCAACTAAACACTTTAGAGAGGTAAATTGATCATGTAAAAATTACCCCACATAAAAGACTTAAATAAGTCACTCTTTTCCAACTAAACACATTAGAGAGGTAAATTAATCATGTCAAAATTACCCCACATAAAAGACTAAATCAAGTTAGTGTACATATTTTAACGTAATGTAAGTAAAAATATTGAAATCTTCGTATATGAGATTGTATTTTTTGATTTTTTATACTTTTCATAAAAGTAGTTTATAACGTACATTATAAATAACAAAATAGAAATTTTCTCCAAAACTATCAATTTTATATATAAAAAGGAAATCTATATTCGTTTGTTTTAACAAAATTCATCATGTTTTGAAAAAAAATTTTGAAATATATGAATTTTTTGTGATTTTGATTCTTCTAATATAGTATGAATATTGTACACCTAAAATACAAATGGATATTAAATTTGTAAATACGTAAACCTAAATCAAGCTAGTGTACATATTTTAACGTAATGTAAGTAAAAATATTGAAATCTTCGTATATGAGAATGTATTTTTTGATTTTTTATACTTTTCATACAAGTTGTTTATAACGTACATTATAAATAACAAAATGTTAATTTTCTCCTAAACTATCAATTTTATGTATAAAAAACTAATCTACATTCGTTTATTTTAACAAAATTCATCATGTTTTGAAAAAAAATTTTGAAATATATGAATTTTTTGTGATTTTTACTCTTGTGATATAGTATGAATATTGTACACCTAAAATACAAATGGATACGAAATTTGTAAATACGTAAACGTAAGTCAAGTTAGTGTAAATATTTTAACGTAGTGTAAGTAAAAATATTGAAATCTTCGTATATGAGAATGTATTTTTTGATTTTCTATACTTTTCATAAAAGTTGTTTATAACGTACATTATAAATAACAAAATGTTAATTTTCTCCTAAACTGTCAATTTTATGTATAAAAAACTAATCTACATTCGTTTGTTTTAACAAAATTCATCCTGTTTTGAAAAAAAAGTTTTGAAATATATGAATTTTTTGTGATTTTGGTTCTTCTAATATAGTATGAATATTGTACACCTAAAATACAAATGGATATTAAATTTGTAAATACGTAGACGTAAATCAAGTTAGTGTACATATTTTAACGTAATGTAAGTAAAAATATTGAAATCTTCGTATATGAGAACGTATTTTTTGATTTTTTACTTTTCATAAAAGTTGTTTATAACGTACATTATAAATAACAAAATGTTAATTTTCTCGTAAACTATCAATTTTATGTATAAAAAACAAATCTACATTCGTTTATTTTAACAAAATTCATCATGTTTTGAAAAAAAATTTTGAAATATATGAATTTTTTGTGATTTTTACTCTTGTGATATAGTATGAATATTGTACACCTAAAATACAAATGGATACGAAATTTGTAAATACGTAAACGTAAGTCAAGTTAGTGTAAATATTTTAACGTAGTGTAAGTAAAAATATTGAAATCTTCGTATATGAGAATGTATTTTTTGATTTTCTATACTTTTCATAAAAGTTGTTTATAACGTACATTATAAATAACAAAATGTTAATTTTCTCCTAACTATCAATTTTATGTATAAAAAACTAATCTACATTCGTTTGTTTTAACAAAATTCATCCTGTTTTGAAAAAAAAGTTTTGAAATATATGAATTTTTTGTGATTTTGGTTCTTCTAATATAGTATGAATATTGTACACCTAAAATACAAATGGATATTAAATTTGAATATACGTAGACGTAAATCAAGTTAGTGTACATATTTTAACGTAATGTAAGTAAAAATATTGAAATCTTCGTGTATGAGAATGTATTTTTTGATTTTTTACTTTTCATAAAAGTTGTTTATAACGTACATTATAAATAACAAAATGTTAATTTTCTCGTAAACTATCAATTTTATGTATAAAAAACAAATCTACATTCGTTTATTTTAACAAAATTCATCATGTTTTGAAAAAAAATTTTGAAATATATGCATTTTTTGTGATTTTGATTCTTCTGATATAGTATGAATATTGTACACCTAAAATACAAATGGATACGAAATTTGTAAATACGTAAACGTAAATCAAGTTAGTGTACATATTTTAACGTAATGTAAGTAAAAATATTGAAATCTTCGTATATGAGAATGTATTTTTTGATTTTTTACTTTTCATAAAAGTTGTTTATAACGTACATTATAAATAACAAAATGTTAATTTTCTCCTAAACTATCAATTTTATGTATAAAAAACTAATCTACATTCGTTTATTTTAACAAAATTCATCAGGTTTTGAAAAAAAATTTTGAAATATATGAATTTTTTGTGATTTTGATTCTTCTGATATAGTATGAATATTGTACACCTAAAATACAAATGGATACGAAATTTGTAAATACGTAAACGTAAATCAAGTTAGTGTACATATTTTAACGTAATGTAAGTAATAATATTGAAATCTTCGTATATGAGAATGTATTTTTTGATTTTTTATACTTTTCATAAAAGTTGTTTATAACGTACATTATAAATAACAAAATGTTAATTTTCTCTTAAACTATTATTTTTACATAAAAAATACTTATCCACATTTGTTTATTTTAAGAAAATACATGATAATTTTAAAAAAAGTTTTATAATTTATGAATTTTTAATAGTTTTGTATCTTATGATAATGTATGAAAAATGTACATTTAAAATACTAATGTAAGTAAGATATTGTAATACGTTAACAAAAGTCAGGTGAATGTATAATATTTTAACCAAAAGTAAGTTAAAGTATTGAAATATTGGTATATGTGAATGTTTTATTATGATTTTTCTAACTATTGATAAAAGTTGATAAAACGTACATCATAAATAACAAATTATAAATTTACTCTTAAACTATTATTTTTACATAAAAAATACTTATCCACATTTGTTTATTTTAAGAGAATACATGATAATTTTAAAAAAAGTTTTATAATTTATGAATTTTTAATAGTTTTGTATCTTATGATAATGTATGAAAAATGTACATTTAAAATACTAATGTAAGTAAGATATTGTAATACGTTAACAAAAGTCAGGTGAATGTATAATATTTTAACCAAAAGTAAGTTAAAGTATTGAAATATTGGTATATGTGAATGTTTTATTATGATTTTTCTAACTATTGATAAAAGTTGATAAAACGTACATCATAAATAACAAATTATAAATTTACTCTTAAACTATTATTTTTACATAAAAAATACTTATCCACATTTGTTTATTTTAAGAAAATACATGATAATTTTAAAAAAAGTTTTATAATTTATGAATTTTTAATAGTTTTGTATCTTATGATAATGTATGAAAAATGTACATTTAAAATACTAATGTAAGTAAGATATTGTAATACGTTAACAAAAGTCAGGTGAATGTATAATATTTTAACCAAAAGTAAGTTAAAGTATTGAAATATTGGTATATGTGAATGTTTTATTATGATTTTTCTAACTATTGATAAAAGTTGATAAAACGTACATCATAAATAACAAATTATAAATTTACTCTTAAACTATTATTTTTACATAAAAAATACTTATCCACATTTGTTTATTTTAAGAAAATACATGATAATTTTAAAAAAAGTTTTATAATTTATGAATTTTTAATAGTTTTGTATCTTATGATAATGTATGAAAAATGTACATTTAAAATACTAATGTAAGTAAGATATTGTAATACGTTAACAAAAGTCAGGTGAATGTATAATATTTTAACCAAAAGTAAGTTAAAGTATTGAAATATTGGTATATGTGAATGTTTTATTATGATTTTTCTAACTATTGATAAAAGTTGATAAAACGTACATCATAAATAACAAATTATAAATTTACTCTTAAACTATTATTTTTACATAAAAAATACTTATCCACATTTGTTTATTTTAAGAAAATACATGATAATTTTAAAAAAAGTTTTATAATTTATGAATTTTTAATAGTTTTGTATCTTATGATAATGTATGAAAAATGTACATTTAAAATACTAATGTAAGTAAGATATTGTAATACGTTAACAAAAGTCAGGTGAATGTATAATATTTTAACCAAAAGTAAGTTAAAGTATTGAAATATTGGTATATGTGAATGTTTTATTATGATTTTTCTAACTATTGATAAAAGTTGATAAAACGTACATCATAAATAACAAATTATAAATTTACTCTTAAACTATTATTTTTACATAAAAAATACTTATCCACATTTGTTTATTTTAAGAAAATACATGATAATTTTAAAAAAAGTTTTATAATTTATGAATTTTTAATAGTTTTGTATCTTATGATAATGTATGAAAAATGTACATTTAAAATACTAATGTAAGTAAGATATTGTAATACGTTAACAAAAGTCAGGTGAATGTATAATATTTTAACCAAAAGTAAGTTAAAGTATTGAAATATTGGTATATGTGAATGTTTTATTATGATTTTTCTAACTATTGATAAAAGTTGATAAAACGTACATCATAAATAACAAATTATAAATTTACTCTTAAACTATTATTTTTACATAAAAAATACTTATCCACATTTGTTTATTTTAAGAAAATACATGATAATTTTAAAAAAAGTTTTATAATTTATGAATTTTTAATAGTTTTGTATCTTATGATAATGTATGAAAAATGTACATTTAAAATACTAATGTAAGTAAGATATTGTAATACGTTAACAAAAGTCAGGTGAATGTATAATATTTTAACCAAAAGTAAGTTAAAGTATTGAAATATTGGTATATGTGAATGTTTTATTATGATTTTTCTAACTATTGATAAAAGTTGATAAAACGTACATCATAAATAACAAATTATAAATTTACTCTTAAACTATTATTTTTACATAAAAAATACTTATCCACATTTGTTTATTTTAAGAAAATACATGATAATTTTAAAAAAAGTTTTATAATTTATGAATTTTTAATAGTTTTGTATCTTATGATAATGTATGAAAAATGTACATTTAAAATACTAATGTAAGTAAGATATTGTAATACGTTAACAAAAGTCAGGTGAATGTATAATATTTTAACCAAAAGTAAGTTAAAGTATTGAAATATTGGTATATGTGAATGTTTTATTATGATTTTTCTAACTATTGATAAAAGTTGATAAAACGTACATCATAAATAACAAATTATAAATTTACTCTTAAACTATTATTTTTACATAAAAAATACTTATCCACATTTGTTTATTTTAAGAAAATACATGATAATTTTAAAAAAAGTTTTATAATTTATGAATTTTTAATAGTTTTGTATCTTATGATAATGTATGAAAAATGTACATTTAAAATACTAATGTAAGTAAGATATTGTAATACGTTAACAAAAGTCAGGTGAATGTATAATATTTTAACCAAAAGTAAGTTAAAGTATTGAAATATTGGTATATGTGAATGTTTTATTATGATTTTTCTAACTATTGATAAAAGTTGATAAAACGTACATCATAAATAACAAATTATAAATTTACTCTTAAACTATTATTTTTACATAAAAAATACTTATCCACATTTGTTTATTTTAAGAAAATACATGATAATTTTAAAAAAAGTTTTAAAATATATGAATTCTTAAAAATTTTGTATCATTTACTATTAATATGTAAAAATTTTTTCTAAGTTCAAATATACATTGATTTTGTATGTAAGCGATGTTGTTGCAGTCATCTGACTTATATTGAGTACAAACATCGTCTTACGATGTGTGTTGTTACTGTACTATGTTTTATGTGTCTATATAAAAATCAAAAAAAATGAAAAAAAAATGAAAAATTTTAAAAAAAATTCTTATATTTTAATATAAACTTTAAAAAACTTCATTAATAATTATATATTTTATAGTTTTTATCATTTTTATAACAAATTAAAACAAAAAAATATAAAAAAAAAGTAAAATTTACCACGCTGCAAAATCCAAAACTTATATATGATGATGGTACCTTTTTAAATATCGATGTGTGTAGTTGACTTAAACATTATGAACGGTTCGGTCAAAGTATATATAGCTATTATGTATGTGTGTAAGACCATTACATTAATAGTTTTATTTTGACTAAGTTCTGTTCTTTTGAAAATATTATTTTTTGTTAAGTTGATATTTTCAAATAATTTTTATTTACTACAGTAACATCGTAAAGGTACTTCATCGAAAAATTATGAAAATATATAAAGTAAGTGTTTTGGTATTAAAAAAAATATGTGTTTTTATTTATTAAAAATTTTTATGATTTTTATTAATAATTCACATATATTTTTATTAACCCAAAACCATTTATATATAATTTTTATAATTTTTTAATATTATCCTATATTATGTCAAAGCAAGTCCATGGGCTATAGGTGTTAAGCCTTAGGCTCTTATGTGGACAAACAATTTTATAAAATAAATTTTTTAATAAATTTATAATGCAGAAACTCACTACATACCAAGCGCGAATGAAGTGTGTTATTCGAACGTTAAATAAATATATATTTTATATATTTAAAAATTGTCGCATACAATCTAGCGAAGAGTTATGAGCAAATGTTTGAATTATTTCAATAAAACTATATTACTTAAAATATATGGTAATAGTTTTTATTCAAATATGAATATTTTCAAAAAAGAATTTTTTTTATTTTTCTAAATATTAAAAATTTTAGAAAATATTTTTTATATAAAAAGTAACAAAAGAAATAAATTTATTTTTATTTCAATTTTTGTTATAATTTTTATATGTTTATATCAGTTTATGAAGAAATTTCATACTGATTAATAAATGAAAAACTTTTTAAAATATTTCTTTTTTTTTAAATTGGAATAATTTTATTAAGTTGGAACATACAGTTCCCTGGTTGATCCTGCCAGTAGTCATATGCTTGTCTCAAAGATTAAGCCATGCATGTCTCAGTACAAGCCATATTAAGGTGAAACCGCGAAAGGCTCATTATATCAGTTATGGTTCCTTAGATCGTACATACATTTACTTGGATAACTGTGGTAATTCTAGAGCTAATACATGCAAACAGAGTTCCGACCAGAGATGGAAGGAATGCTTTTATTAGATCAAAACCAATCGATGTTAACATATTTTTATAATATATTTTATGTTTTTTTATAATTTCATATATATATTTAATATATGTGCATCGTAATAATTTGGTGACTCTGAATAACTTTTAGCTGATCGCACGGTCTTTATAGTACCGGCGACGCATCTTTCAAATGTCTGCCTTATCAACTGTCGATGGTAGGTTCTGCGCCTACCATGGTTGTAACGGGTAACGGGGAATCAGGGTTCGATTCCGGAGAGGGAGCCTGAGAAACGGCTACCACATCCAAGGAAGGCAGCAGGCGCGCAAATTACCCACTCCCGGCACGGGGAGGTAGTGACGAAAAATAACGATACGGGACTCATCCGAGGCCCCGTAATCGGAATGAGTACACTTTAAATCCTTTAACGAGGATCCATTGGAGGGCAAGTCTGGTGCCAGCAGCCGCGGTAATTCCAGCTCCAATAGCGTATATTAAAGTTGTTGCGGTTAAAAAGCTCGTAGTCGAATTTGTGTCCTACACTGTCGGTTCACCGCTCGCGGTGTTTAACTGGCATGTTTTGTGGGACGTCCTACCGGTGGTGAGGTATAAATTATATATTGTATAATATGGTTATAAATACTTGTATTTTTATTTAAATTTTTATTTTTATGGTAAGTTATTATTTATATTTTTACTTGCTTGAAAAGTTTAAAGTATACTAGTTAAATTTTATATACTAATATGTACATTAAAGTATAATTTATCGTAAGTGTTAAAGTTATTTATTTTTTATAATTTAAATAATGGAGACAGCCTCCCAATTATAATCCTATCGCGGTGCTCTTAATTGAGTGTCGAGATGGGCCGGTACGTTTACTTTGAACAAATTAGAGTGCTTAAAGCAGGCTTTAAAATTTAAATAGTGCCTGAATATTGTGTGCATGGAATAATGGAATAGGACCTCGGTTCTATTTTGTTGGTTTTCGGAAGTTTTTCCGAGGTAATGATTAATACGGACAGATGGGGGCATTCGTATTGCGACGTTAGAGGTGAAATTCTTGGATCGTCGCAAGACGGACAGAAGCGAAAGCATTTGCCAAAAATGTTTTGATTGATCAAGAACGAAAGTTAGAGGTTCGAAGGCGATCAGATACCGCCCTAGTTCTAACCATAAACGATGCCAGCTAGCGATCCGCCAAAGTTCCTCCGATGACTTGGCGGGCAGCTTCCGGGAAACCAAAGCTTTTGGGTTCCGGGGGAAGTATGGTTGCAAAGCTGAAACTTAAAGGAATTGACGGAAGGGCACCACCAGGAGTGGAGCCTGCGGCTTAATTTGACTCAACACGGGAAACCTCACCAGGCCCGGACACCGGAAGGATTGACAGATTGAGAGCTCTTTCTTGATTCGGTGGGTGGTGGTGCATGGCCGTTCTTAGTTGGTGGAGCGATTTGTCTGGTTAATTCCGATAACGAACGAGACTCTAGCCTACTAAATAGACGTACTTTATTACCGGCATCTCAAGGCCCATCGGCTGTATTGTTACTGAATGTTATTTGTATATTTTGTTTTAATATATTTATAATATGTATGATTGATAATATTCATTTATGTTTTTTATTTCTTTGGGGATAAATTTCTATGTGTAATTACTTAATCTGCATTAATGATATATTTAACATGATACATTAACTAAAGTGACATCAGTTTTTTGATGTGGTTTTTACTGCCGGCGTACAAATAATTCTTCTTAGAGGGACAGGCGGCTTCTAGCCGCACGAGATTGAGCAATAACAGGTCTGTGATGCCCTTAGATGTTCTGGGCCGCACGCGCGCTACACTGAAGGAATCAGCGTGTTTTCCTCTGGCCGAAAGGTCCGGGTAACCCGCTGAACCTCCTTCGTGCTAGGGATTGGGGCTTGCAATTATTCCCCATGAACGAGGAATTCCCAGTAAGCGCGAGTCATAAGCTCGCGTTGATTACGTCCCTGCCCTTTGTACACACCGCCCGTCGCTACTACCGATTGAATGATTTAGTGAGGTCTTCAGACTGGTGCGCGGCAATGTTTTTAAAAGACATTGCCGATGATGCTGGAAAGATGACCAAACTTGATCATTTAGAGGAAGTAAAAGTCGTAACAAGGTTTCCGTAGGTGAACCTGCGGAAGGATCATTAACGAAATATAACAAAACTTGATTTTTGTGATTTTTTATATATATATTAATGTTTTGTTAAAATATTTTGTTTATAAATTCCTTATATTTTTATGTAAGTAAAAGAAAAATTTACTTTTTTTCTATAACTTACTTTATAAAATATATAATTTTTATAATATAAAAATTATAATATTGTAATAAATAAACACGTATTTGGATACCAATTTTTAATATATTAAATATATTATTGGTTATAAAGTTTTACATCCAAATGTTAATTTGATTTTTTAATTTTTTTTGATATGTGTTTATTTTTATATATCAATATATAAATTTTTTTTTTATATTAACAATATTAAAAATTTATTGAATCTATATAAAATAAATAGCATATTCGTAAAATAACAAAACAAGTTATTTTCAATATGTCTTATTTATAATATAGTTATTTAATAAATGAGTTTTCTTTAAAAAAAAAATTTTTTTTTTTTTTAATGTTTTGTCAAATAAACAAGCAAGCACTGTATCTAATAAAATTTTATTAAATATTATTATTTATTCTTTTATACAAATGTAAGTCAATAAAAAATTGTTTTTTTTATTGCAGTCTTTTTATTATTATTTTATAATAATAAAAAAAGTATAAATTTTTATTTAATATAAATATTTTTTAAAATTTAATAATATAAAGATTACCCTGAACGGTGGATCACTTGGCTCGTGGGTCGATGAAGAACGCAGCTAATTGCGCGTCAACTTGTGAACTGCAGGACACATGAACATCGACATTTCGAACGCACATTGCGGTCCTTGGATACTGTTCCCGGACCACACCTGGCTGAGGGTCGTATACAATAATAAAAGATTATTTTTAATAAAGGATATATATTTTTAAAATATATATCTTATGAATAATAAAATGAATGTTCGTATATTTTTTTAATTTATACGTCATTCTAAATTATATGATGTTTTTAATGTATGTATTTTTAATATTATTTTTCTATATCTTACTAATTATAAAATATATTTTTTTATATATATTATAAAATAAAATGTAAGAATAAGAAAATCCAAATAATACATCACATCATTTTAATTTAATAAAAAAGAAAAGATATTTTCTAAAAATATAAAAATATTGGAAAAAAAATTAAACACATATAGTAATGAAAACCAAAAATTATTCATGTAAATATGTGTTTTAAAATATCGAATTATTTTTATTTTATGAAAATATGAAATAACGAAATAATTTATTTCTTATTAATTTTCATATAAATATTAAATAATAATATTTAAAATTTAATATAAAAACATGAGATAAAATTTTTTGGTTTTAATTAATTACTAATAGTGTTTTTATTTTTCCAAAAATAAAAATTTTTATATTTATTAAGAAAATATTAAAAAATTATTTTTTATTTTATTTATTTTTATAATTGCGACCTCAGAGTAGGTGAGATTACCCGCTGAATTTAAGCATATTATTAAGCGGAGGAAAAGAAACTAACTAGGATTCCCTTAGTAGCGGCGAGCGAACAGGGAAAAGCCCATCACTGAACCCCATGGCTAAATAAAAATGGTCATTCGGGGAATGTAGTGTTTGGGAGGATCCATAATTTTTTATATAACCTGTTATTTTATGTAATAAGTCCAAGTCCATCTTGAATGGGGCCATATACCCAGAGAGGGTGCCAGGCCCGTAGTGACTATATACTGAATAACAGGTGGATCTCTCCTTAGAGTCGGGTTGCTTGAGAGTGCAGCTCTAAGTGGGTGGTAAACTCCATCTAAGGCTAAATATAACCACGAGACCGATAGCGAACAAGTACCGTGAGGGAAAGTTGAAAAGAACTTTGAAGAGAGAGTTCAAGAGTACGTAAAACCGTTCAGGGGTAAACCTGAAAAACCCGAAAGGTCGAAAGATGAGATTCATTTACTTTTTATCGTATATTAACCAACTTGTATTTGTTAGTGACAAAATTTATTATTATTATATATTATAATTTTTTATGGTATATTTATAATTTATAAAATTATTGCACTACTATATGTTGTGTATAATAACGAGGTATGCACTTCTCATCTTGTAGGACGTCGCGACCCGTTAAATATTGATTTATGAAATATTTTTGTGCATTGTATATTATATTATAAATTTTTATTTATTTGTGTAATATATGCCTATATTATCTAATTAATTGTTTGACGGTATAAATATTCATAATATAAGATTAAGTGTAAAAATTTTTTTTTTTACACGTTCATTACCTAAAACGAGTATATATGGGTTTTATTAGGTTTTTTATATTTCTTAATAAAACATATGATTTTATTTGGTTTTTATACCAATAAATCATACCATATTACTGTCAGTTTTTAGGTATTAATTTGAACAATAATCTTTTTGTCAGCGACGCTATAGCTTTGGGTACTTTCAGGACCCGTCTTGAAACACGGACCAAGGAGTCTAGCATGTGCGCAAGT
>JAPWDM010000054.1:0-182500 GCA_035578155.1 Brachynemurus nebulosus | reverse complement strand
GGTGTTACCAATTTAACCTATTAACTAGTATTTTATGTAGATTAATGTTTTTTAACAATAGGTGTTACCAATTTAACCTATTAACTAGTATTTTATGTAGATTAATGTTTTTTAACAATAGGTGTTACCAATTTAACCTATTAGCTAGTATTTTATGTAGATTAATGTTTTTTAACAATAGGTGTTACCAATTTAACCTATTAACTAGTATTTTATGTAGATTAATGTTTTTTAACAATAGGTGTTACCAATTTAACCTATTAACTAGTATTTTATGTAGATTAATGTTTTTTAACAATTGGTGTTACCAATTTAACCTATTAACTAGTATTTTATGTAGATTAATGTTTTTTAACAATAGGTGTTACCAATTTAACCTATTAACTAGTATTTTATGTAGATTAATGTTTTTTAACAATAGGTGTTACCAATTTAACCTATTAACTAGTATTTTATGTAGATTAATGTTTTTTAACAATAGGTGTTACCAATTTAACCTATTAGCTAGTATTTTATGTAGATTAATGTTTTTTAACAATAGGTGTTACCAATTTAACCTATTAACTAGTATTTTATGTAGATTAATGTTTTTTTAACAATAGGTGTTACCAATTTAACCTATTAACTAGTATTTTATGTAGATTAATGTTTTTTAACAATAGGTGTTACCAATTTAACCTATTAACTAGTATTTTATGTAGATTAATGTTTTTTAACAATAGGTGTTACCAATTTAACCTATTAACTAGTATTTTATGTAGATTAATGTTTTTTAACAATAGGTGTTACCAATTTAACCTATTAACTAGTATTTTATGTAGATTAATGTTTTTTAACAATAGGTGTTACCAATTTAACCTATTAACTAGTATTTTATGTAGATTAATGTTTTTTAACAATAGGTGTTACCAATTTAACCTATTAACTAGTATTTTATGTAGATTAATGTTTTTTAACAATAGATGTTACCAATTTAACCTGTTAGCTAATTTTACCTATTATTATATGATAGGTCTTATGTTGGATTTGATTAGTTTGGATTTGTTTATAATTTATTAAATATTGGATATTGAATATTGAATTCCGAAGCAGCGTACACAAACTGATTAATTACTTTAATCAATTACTTATAGATGTAAAAAAAGGAAAATTATTGACAACAACACATGGCGTTCCGTAACTGGTCACCCACGAAAGTACTTACCATGCCCGATGTTGCTTAACTTCGGTGATCGAACGAGAACCGGTGTTTTCAACATGGTATGGTCGTTGTCTGATTATGGATACGATATTTGTAAATATATAGTTTTACTATTAATACTAGTAAATATAATGTATAATTCTAATTTGATTTATTAATAAATATATTTTATTACTACACTGAAAGTGTTTTTTTTTTTATTTTACAGCTACATTTAGATATACCTTCCACGTTAAGTTTGTCCCATTTATTAATGATAAGGTAAATTTTATTGATAATGTATAAAACTAATTTGATTTAATAATAAATATACTTTATTACTGTACTTAAAAGCTTTTTTTTATTTCATAGTTACCTCTAAATATACTTTCCACATCCAATCTATCCTATTAATTATCCATCTAATATATATTTTTTATATTCAGAAGTTTTAAATGTTGTAAAATAATATAACAATAGTGCTTTATATTTCTTAATATGTTATTTGTTAGTGAATAAAGGGTAAATAATATATAATAAAACATTATTTTCAATTTTATACTTTTTATTTGGAAAATAATATAAATAAAAAACTTTATTATACAATATTAAAAAAAAAAAATTTGTATCATTTATAAATAATTATTTTTAAACATTTATATGGCAATATTTTCACAATTTATACATATATATGTATCACCAGTATTAAGCACGCATTTAATATGAGCCCAGTTTTTGCATAACTGACATTCAATCCACGGTTCTTTGGGGCGACTTTTTGAAAATAGTTCATTGCATATTAAGCATGAAATCCTTGATAATAATATTAAGCAATTACTATTAATACAAATATCAATTTTTTTAGTAACTTTTTTACGCTTTTTTGCTATATTTTGTTCTTTCTCTAATGTTTTTATTTCTCTTGTATCGGTTAAAACAGTAGATTTTCTTTTCCTTTTAGTTTGACTCTGTTCTTTAGAAGCAGCCCTTGGGTAGGGTCGAACTATTTCTGGAGAAAATATTGTAGGCGTTGAATTTGATTGAGTATTCATTATCGATGATGTTAAAATTTGCGATTCTGCGGGATCAGTTACGAATGACGGAGCGAAATCATCTTGAGTAAAAATATTTTCATTATATGGAAATATTCCAGTCTTTTTAAATCCTTTTATGATATTTGTACTAGTTGTAGCTAATGGTAATGAATCTGCTACTATTTTTGGGATATCATATATTGTTATCGTTTTACCTGGATTATTTCGCAACCATAAATCTTGTGCAGTTGAAGCATATTTCTTAAATGGTCCATACACAGCCACATCAAGTGGTTGTAATTTATGGCTACAATGTGGTGGAAATGATAACATTACGATCCCATTATCTTTCGCTAAGTTTAAGGTTGGTACATGTAAATGTGAGGAATGATTATCTAATACGAGTAATACTGGATTATTAATAGATGGTTTAACGTGTGCGATGAAATGTTGCATGTACATAAAAAATTCTTCATTTGTTACCCAGCCGCTTGAATTGCCTGCACCAATACAACCTTTTGGTCCATTATTAATAAAATAATTTTTATATTTTTTTCGTGGAAATACGAACATAGGAGGCACTGTATTTCCGTTTGCGGAAACAGCACATATTAGTGTCACATTAGTACCCCGCTCAGCAGAAGTTATGGAGCCAACATTTTTTTTACCTTTCGCAGCAATTATTTTAGTAGGTTTAAGTACTGTGGAAATTCCAGTTTCATCTATATTCCAAATGTTTGATGCGGTAAATTGATATTTATTCATAACTTCAGCTAATTGAGTGAAAAATGGTTTTACATTTTCAATATTAAACGATGTCGCTCGTCCGATGCTTGTTGGTTCGGGTTTTCTAATTGACAACTCTCGATTCCTTTTTAGAAAACTAGAAAGCCACTCTTTGCCAGCTATTTTATTAAGTTTCCATGTTTCAGGCATTTTAATATTAAATTTTTCAGCACACTCATAAGCAAGCTGACGAACATCTTTTGGAGTCAATCCATAAAATATCGAAGCCATTTGTAGTAAATAATCTTTTAAAGCAATTTCCTGGTCCTTAGAAAATACTTGTCGAGGTTTTTTATAGCCCATTGTCGGTAAATCTTGCGTTTCCTTATTTTTATATGCTTTCAATTTAGTTAAATAACGCGTTAGCGTCGTACGTTTAATATTAAATTCCTTTGAAGCAGCATTTATACTTTTGTTCCCAAAAATTATTGTTCTTGCGGCGTCATTAAATGTTTCCATAGATATAAGACCTCTTTCGGTTTTGCGTTTATAATTTCTCATATCTAAAAGAAATAAAAAACAAAAATTTAATAAAAGAAGATCTTAATCATAGTTTTGTTAATGAAAAAATTTGTACTTACTTATTTATAAATGATACAAATTTTGACCATTCAATCGATGACGGACACGGTGATAAATTTAACCCTTAATTGGTCTACTGAATTACAAATATGCAAAAATACAAAAATACAATTTTATTTTTAAATTAATATTTCAATTCTATTTTTTTTTTTTTTTTTTTTTTTTTTTTTACTTTATTACTATTTAAATTCTAATTTCATATTCCTAGATATTTCCAGGAAAAATATTTGTGAAAACGATTAAATAAAATATGTTATGATCACAGGAAAATTTTTAATAATAGTATTTTTTTTTTAATAATATTTTTCTATTTTCAAAGCAGATTAACAAATAATTTAAGAAAATAACTTTTGTACTCCAGTAGACTACTTATGTTTCAAAAAGTGAGTAGACCAGTTAAGGGTTAAGGAAATTCAGTATACTCAGTAGTAAAAAAATTGGATAAATAAGAATCAATTGAATCCGTGGATGTAGAACTAATTGGTGTTCGAACAACAGACATGTACTCCGGTTGCTCTGTAGTTGGTGAATGAACTTGTACTGATGATTCAGTTGGTAAAATATTAGATTGAAAATTCGGTGGCGATTGTAATAAAATTTCCTGCGGTTTTATTTTTTCAGCTACGGTATCTTCTGATACTGATAACGACTGTTTTTCATTTTTCGAAATTATATCATATTTTTCTATCAATTGCATTATTTCGAGTTTTAAATTTTTCTTTAAATCTTCTGAAAATGTTTTTAATGTTGGCAACAAAGATAACAGAAATTTTTCATTTTCGTCATTAAACGTTTTATTTTTCGTTTCCAATAAATTGTCGTTTTTATTTAATTTTTGCGTTTTTTTAATTAAAAATTGTAGTTGATTTGCATATTTATATGGTTTTTTTTTCTTTTCAGGATTTAATTTTTCTTGTTTTATTACTGCAAAATATCTGTCCTTAATATTTTTCCAACGTTTCTGTAAGAATTCTCCAAATTTTTTTTTGTTATTAAAATTTACTTCTTCGTTGGAAAAACAATTTATGATTTGATTCCAAGCCAATTTTCTGTTATATATATCACTATGTATCCTTTGCGTGTCCCATATAATGGGTCGCTTTTCAACTTCATTTATTAATTTTAAATTATTAATTTTATATGCCATTATAACTTTGAAAATATACACTAGAAAATTTTAAGTAACAATGAAAAACTGAACAGTAGTGTTCACCGTGTCGGTCAGCGAGAAAATGGTATCGAAATTAATACAACTTCTGTATATAAAAGAAAGATTTATATAACACCAAAACCAGTCAAATCAAAAAAAGAGTTATATAATTAATAACGTCGCTTAAAATTGAAAATGTCGCTACTTTTTATTTAAAAAAAATACTTATTTATACTTGCAAATCTGAAAAACAAAAATAAAAAACGTCGCGGCGTTTTATTTAAAAAATAAAAGTACAACAAATATTAGCGATGCTTTTTATTTAAATAAAATTATGCATATTCCATAACATATTAAATAAAGTATTGCTCAAATTACCTCTTACAAATTTCATTGCCCAAATAACCCCGGTCTACCCTACCATGTTTTTTTCACTTTAAGACCTAGTGATTTAAGGAATGCTAAATTTTCGGGTGAAATGTGTTGTCGCTTAAAAGTTTTACGTTTAATGATCTTAGGTTTCGAAAGTCCTTTGCTAGGTTGTTTAGCGGTGGACTGCTCTGAATTGTAAATTATCATGGTTCGAAATGCAATTGTTTTACCACGAAATTGTTGTTCAGTGAAAGAGATGTTAACTCTTGGATAACCACCGGTAAATTGACAATATTTTGTGTAAGTTTAACTATTTTATACCCTTTAACCATGATAATGTGTATGAGCCCTTTAACCATGATAAGGTGTATGAGTCACTCCGGGAGCAAATGAGTCACTCCGGGAGCAAAATGAGTCACTCCGGGGGCAAAATGAGTCACTCCGGGAGCAAAATGACTCATTCCGGGAGCAAAATGAGTCACTCCGGGAGCAAAATGAATCACTCCGGGTGCAAAATGAGTCACTCCGGGAGCAAAACGAGTAACTCCGGGAGCAAAATGTGTCATTCCGGGGGCAAAATGAGTCACTCCGGGAGCAGATGAGTCACTCCGGGAGCAAAATGAGTAACTCCGGGAGCAAAATGAGTCATTCCGGCGGCAAAATGAGTCACTCCGGGAGCAGATGAGTCACTCCGGGAGCAAAATGATCAACTCCGGGAACAAAATGAGTCACTCCGGGAGCAAAATGAGTCACTCCGGGAGCAAAAAGAGTATCTCCGGGAGCAAAATGAGTCACTCCGGGAGCAAAATGAGTAACTCCGGGGGCGAAATGAGTCACTCCGGGGGCAAAATGAGTCACTCCGGGAGCAAATGAGTCACTCCGGGAGCAAAATGAGTCACTCCGGGAGCAAAATGAGTCACTCCGGGTGCAAAATGAGTCACTCCGGGAGCAAAATGAGTAACTCCGGGAGCAAAATGAGTCACTCCGGGGGCAAAATGAGTCACTCGTTGGAGTCAAATGAGTTGCTCGGTGATGCAAATGAGCTAAGTATATATAAGTAGAGAAGCAATAAATCTTTGAACAGTTATTCATTTACTAGTGAATGCTTCAGATCTCCCGCTGAATGATGTATAATTGTGAATTTTGTGGTAAAGCATTTACGCGAAAGTCTAATCTTTCTAGACACTTAAATGCTCAACATAATTCGTTAATCAATACTAATGATGGTATGATCGGAAAGAATGATAACTCATCCAGCAAATTCATACCATATGATGCTAATAATAATGTCTGATAATATCTCTATATCTAGATTTGATTATAATGATGATGCTTATAATGTTAAAGCAAAAAATATTGATGAAAATACATCTCAACTACAGCATGATATTGATTACTCTGAAGCAATCTTGAATCCGTTTGACCAAAAAAGGATAGCTGCTGCAACTGAAGCCATTCAAACCAAATTTAACTCTTTAAAAAAAGGAGAAAACCGTCGTCAATCTGAAAACGAGAAAGATAGTTGGTCTAATGAAAGTAAGCAAGTAAATCACTTAACAGCAATTAATAACAATTGCAATGAAGCAACCTCCTCTTCACAACTAACTAAACTTTTAGGAACTGCTTTAGATATTATAATGTTAAAAGAGGTTCGGAACTTTGACTCGGAAAATGAAGCGAAAATTGTCAATTCGGTTAAACCAATAAGCCTAAAACGTCATATAGCTTCAAATGAAAATGCCGAAAACGGGACCTTAGCTAAGTATTTTAAGCAAGACAACTTGAGAGAGTCTAGAAATGTTAACATACAATCGAAAAAAATAAAATACTGGCATAATCCTAATACTTTAATAGATGACTCACAACGTTTATACGAGACTTCAGAGACTGGTGAAAAAATACTCAATATTATTCGAAGTTTAGAGGAAAATAAAAATATGTTGTTGTTTAACGTTTACGATCGAGAAGATTTAATCAAAGAGTTAAATGCTTTAAAAGAAACTACTGTTGGTCGAGAAATATTCTGTATACTTCGCGAACTTCAAAAGGCTGATGTTATTGAGCCACTAGGTGATTATCTGGATGAAACTGATAAAGAAGATGCTAGCGATTATGATGATGATAATGATGATGATGATAATGATGATGATGATAATGATGATGATGATGATGATTAATTGATTATCCATACTAAGAATTTACTGAATTTTGAAAAACATAACCGTATAAGAAGCAGCAGTTATTCCTCATTGAATCGTATATTTTATTTTTATATTTTTTAACCCTGTAAGATAAAAAGGTTTTTTTTTTCAAATAAATAACACTATTATATGTAAATAATTATTGTCTTTATTTTTAAAATATAAGTATGAATACAAAATATTTTCACAATAAATGTATATGTAATATTTTTTACAATAAATGTTTTGTATATGAAATATTTTTTTACAATAAATGTATATGAAATATTTTTTACAATAAATAAATATTAAAAATTGTATGATTTGTTTATATATTCAATAACACCCGAACGTAATTGTTTCATGTTTTCAGGTAACTGATCCCATACTTGACAAATTCGTTGTGCATATTCGGATATCATATATGCATACAGATATTGCACCCAAATATCATATTTCAATAGTTGCTTTGTTAAGTATAATAACATATCGAAATTTCTGACTTTTGTATACAAATAAGGATGAGTCAGAAATATGTCTTCAACGTGTGAAATCCATGTTGCAAATGTCAATGGTTCACCAACAGGCGGTTGAAAGTTTTCCTCCATTTTCACGCCATTCTTACACATTTCACAGCGATTTTTCAAACCAGGTGGTCCATCAATATGATCTTGTTGCCATGGTCGATTATAATGTTCAAAACATGGTTCACATTCTTGAAACATGACTCGATAATCGGATGGTAACCAAATCCAGGCGCGTTGTATGATTTTCGCACCATAACTTTTCAGCACAGTCAAATTGATCCACTTGTAGATTTGAAGAAATGTTTCCAAAGTCAGTTCGTTCAGTAGCATTGGTTCACGTTCGAAAAATTCACCAATTGAAACATCCATTTTATCCCAGTCCATTGATTCCGGTTCAGACAATTTCATATATATACTTAGCTCATTTGCTTCACCGAGCGACTCATTTGACTCCAACGAGTGACTCATTTTGCCCCCGGAGTGACACATTTTGCTCCCGGAGTGACTCATTTTGCTCCCGGAGTGACTCTTTTTGCTCCCGAAGTGACTCATTTTGCTCCCGGAGTGACTCATTTTGGCCCCGGAGTGACTCATTTTGCCGCCGGAGTGACTCATTTTACTCCCGGAGTGACTCATGTTGCTCCCGGAGTGACTCATTTTGCTACCGAAGTGACTCATTTTGCTCCCGGAGTGACTCATTTTACTCCCCGAGTGACACATTTTGCTCCCGGAGTTACTCATTTTGCTCCCGGAGTTACTCATTTTGCTCCCGGAGTGACTCATTTTGTTCCCGGAGTGACTCATTTTGCTCCCGGAGTGACTCCTTTGCTCCCGGAGTGACTCATTTTGCCCCCGGAATGACTCATTTTGCTCCCGGAGTTACTTGTTTTGCTCCCGGAGTGACTCATACACCTTATCATGGTTAAAGGGCTCATACACATTATCATGGTTAAAGGGTATAAAATAGTTAAACTTACACAAAATATTGTCAATTTACCGGTGGTTGTCAAAGAGTTAACATCTCTTTCACTGAAAAACAATTTCGTGGTAAAACAATTGCATTTCGAACCATGATAATTTACAATTCAGAGCAGTCCACCGCTAAATAACCTAGCAAAGGACTTTCGAAACCTAAGATCATTAAACGTAAAACTTTTAAGCGACAACACATTTCACCCGAAAATTTAGCATTCTTTAAATCACTAGGTCTTAAAGTGAAAAGAACATGGTACTCACCAATGTGCTAATTATTATTAACAGTTTGTAATTTGATGATTAACTAGCAATAGCTATTAGTATCCATTTTCGGATACATCCCACAAATTAACTAACTATCCTCACCAATTTTAATTATTTTATATAAAGTTGTGGATTGTGTGAGTAAATTCAGTTCTACAGCGGCGATCAAAAATGGCGTTTCTTGATATACAAGGCTATCAAGGAGCTAACAACCAATTTTATTTTAAAGAAGTTGGTATCGTTGCGGAAAATTCGGATGAAATATTACATCTTATATTCGACGCACCCTTTGATTTAAACGAGTTGCCGAAGAAATATGAACGGGTTGCTGCACGTTGGCTTTGCCGAAATTGGCATGGGATACCTTGGTCGTATGGATTTATTCCGTACAAAAAACTTCATACCATATTGAAACCTATATTAAAGAAGTTTGATGTCATATACGTCAAGGGCAATGAAAAAAAGAAATGGATTTCAAATTTGTTTGATGGTACCGAAAACCAGCCGTGGATTCTGAATTTGGAATAAATATTTGATGTACCGAAGATTTCCATTCTGCGAGATGAATATTATTCAAGACGCTGTATGCTTCATTCAGATAAAATTTGTTCATTAGAAAATTGTATTCTTTTAAAAAATTTTTATATGGAAAATAAATAGATTTTAAGTAATATATAGATTTAAGCAATTTAATTTTTTGTATACATATTCTATAAATAAAATTTAAAAAAAAATTATGTGCGTTTTATTTAATTATTACCCTGAATTCCCCTATTTTTTACAGCAAGAAGTTACTTTCGTTAATCTATAAAAGTATTGACAAAAATCTTATGAAATTTTTTTATTCTAATTGAAAAGCATATTTCATGATACACCCTGTATAAGAATACACTCATGCATACATGCATTTATACCTGCACCCATCTATACATGCATTTGTATATCATAATTATATTATGTATGTGTGATGTAAGTTTTAAGATAATATTCTATAAATTTTTTACCCCAAAACTACTAATTTATAAAAAAAAAAAATTTAGCAAATCTTAATGATGTTATAATTTTTATATTAAACAACATAGCTAAATTATAGTATACATATTAAGAAATAATCCAAGTATTTATTGTACAGTAATATATACGAATTTATTTGCAAACATATTACTTTTTTGCTAATTAAGCAAATATTTTTCCAATGCTGATAAAAGTGATAAATTATTTTAGTTAGATTTTGTTGACATAAAGACTACATTTACTAGTATGTATTTATAAAATTAAAATTAAATAGCGATATACAGAGTGTATACATGACATATTCTTAATATATAATCGGTCAGAAATCTGGACTCTGGAGTCCGGAGTCTGAAGTCGTGATTGCGGCTAGCGCTTGGTACAGTGCCCCCACAAAATTTAGCGGCCTCCCAATTTTCGTTTAAGATGACGCAATTAAGTGAGGCCAAGATTTGCACGTAATAAGCACAGTACGCTTCAAAAGTGATCGGATACCTTTTTCAGTTAGGAGATCCGCACCTTTGACACGGCAGTGTACCAAAAATTTAAGTACAGTATGGTGCCAAAAGTTTGGGGCCACCTCGTGGGTTAGGGTATTCCCCACATTTTTGACGTGATAGTGTACCTTTCGTTTAAGATGACTCAATTAAGTGAGATTAAAGGCTAAGGCTTGCATGTACACACAAAAAATAAGTACAGTGCGCTTCAAAAGGTGATCGGATACCTTTTTGGTCAGGGGGGTCCGCACTTTTGACATGGCAGTGTACCAAAAATTTAAGTACAGTACGGCGTCAAAAGTTTGGGGCCACCCCCGAGTTAGGGTATTCCCCACATTTTTGACGTTGTAGTGTACCCCAGCTATCAAGTTGTAACGTAAAATTTAGTCTGCGCATGTGTCGTGTACTTAAATTCATTCTGCGCGTGCGTTAGGTTTGCATTCAAAAACTATGGCGGGTAATGGGTTAACACAAAACCAAATTGTGATAAGTAAATTGTGATGACGCATAATGGGTTAACTTGAATTTATTTTGTCGAAGTAATGACTCATCTCTTACGAATTTCAAGGCTAACAGTATGAGCGAGTGTTGGGGTCAAATGTCAACAACAAATTTTAAATACATGTACTCAGTACGTGCCGGGTCAAAGGTCAATCCATACACGAGGTACAGAGTGTCTCAAACGTTTCGGTACATCTTGCGTCAGGATGTAGTGGGTACATGTTGCATCGGGATGTACCCAAACTGTTGAGACAACCGGTGTGCTAGGACTGTCCTAGCCTATCTACTGTGATTATATAGTTGATTATCTTATATGGTCTATTTCAGTTAAATTTAACCATGCTTCGTAACTTTGAATTTAAATAATTTACGTTTTCTTGGCTTCATCTCTTTTATTATTGCATTTATGTAAATTTTAAATTTGCAGTTTATTTTTAGAAAAGAATAGAAGATCGATTTGTTTCGAATATAAGAATTATTTAATTTTTTAACGAAAACTCATGATCAATTTTATCTGAAAAGAGGTATAATATGATGTAATAGTCGCTCCATACAAGTCAAAATTATGTTTCTGCAAATTATTTGCGAAAAAATAAATTTATATGGACCTGCTATTGTATTGTGAAATGCGGAATAATGTAGATAAATTTTCAATTATAAAATCAAAAATATGAATAATAACTATAAAAATAAATAAAAAAAGATCAGTTTTTACGTACCCCAACAATATACCCATGTATGTAAATAAATTACATAAACTGCTGAAAAAATTATTTCAATACTGTGCATATTTATATTTTAATATTTGAAATTTATAAAAACTGACAGTTCCATCATAACACTAATTGAAGAGGTGGATTCCAAAAGGCGCTAAGTCGCTTTTTGCAATTTTTCAGGAAATGTAAAAAACTATCTAGGTAGGCAAATGTAGTAAATCTGTTTAAATTATTTTCAAGTTCTTAGATAATAATAATTATTGATGTTACTTATTTGTTCTTATTTATAGGTACATATAATTTTCAGTAGATTATATTGAAGAAAAAAAAAAACTGAAAAGTTGGGTTGAGTTGGTTAAAAAAAACCTAGTTTGTTTAAATACAGATACATTTTATTCAAGAAACATTTTAAACAGTGCATTATTAGCTATTTCATGTGTTTGACATAACAGAAAATCTGTCTACAAGCAAATTTGGAAAAAAATACCAGCTACTGGAAAAAAATGCAATGGTTTACGAGTAAATTTGACTTACAAGGAAAGGGCAAGAAGTCGAAAATTCAAAAAAATCTGAAACTTTGTCAGTATGTAGAGAGTGGCTACCTAATAACATAAAAAATATCAGTTGCTGCTAAAAAACGTTTTTAAGGGGTGAAACACCCTCTCAAAGTTGGAACTCAAAAATTTAAAAATCGACGAAATTTTGTTTCTAGGTACCTTAAAAAGTTCTAATAACAAATATAACATTATTTTTTGCATTTACACATTTTCAAGGGTTGAAACCACCCCTCAACTATGTACTTAAAAATTTAAAAATTGATGATATTTTGTTCATATATACTATACACAGCTCTAATAATAATTATAACATTATTTTTTGCATCTACAAATTTTTAGGGGCTGAAACCACCTCTTCATATGTGTACTCAAAAATTTAAAAATTGATGGTATTTTGTTTATATACACTATATAGAGCTCTAGTAATAAATATAACATTATCTTTTGCATATACAAATCTTTAGGGGTTGAAACCACCCCTTCATGTGTGTACTTAAAAATTTATAAATTTATCATATTTTGTTTTTACACATTAATATAAAATTCTAATAATAAATATAACATTATTTTTTGCGTCCACACATTTTTAAGGGGTGAAACCACCCCTTCAAGTGTGTGCTTAGCAAATTTAAAATTGACAAGATTTTACTTATATATAGATACTATTAAAAATTTTAGTAACAAATATAATATTATTTTTTATACCTAGACATTTTTAGGAGGGTGAAAGCACCCCTTCAGCTGTCGACTTGAAAATTTAAAAATTCCAGGATTTTATTCACATAATATATCACATAAAAATGGATTCATAATTTTTTTTTGTTTCCATACATTTATAGGGGTGAAATATCCTTTCCACATTAAAAACAAAAATTGACGAAATTTTGTTTACATGTACTACACAGTAGTCTAGTACACTATTTAAAAGCTATTTGTATTGCTAATTTTACACATTATTTAACTCCTTTAGCGGCTCATCTAAAACTAACCAAATAAAATGATCTTTGAAAATACTTAATTTAATTGCATAATTATGTGGCCTACCTATTCGATAATTTTTGCTTTAGTAATGCTTTTACGATAGCAGCTGACAGCATATTACAGTTACCAACACGAGGCGAGTACAGGTCGGGAGAGTCATTCAAGTTGTATAATTCATATGACGAGCTGTGCTCGGGATAGCCGCTAAAGGGGTTAATATATTTATTGTAAGATTGATGTGTTTGTTGTATATGTAAACAAAATTTTGTCAGTTTTGAAATTTTTAATTTACAACTTTACAGGAGGAGGTGTTTCACCCCCTAGGACTGTGTGAAAGAATATATTTATAATATATTTATCGTTAAGTCTCTGTGTAAACACAATATCACCAATTTTTCAATTTTTTGGTACGCACTTGAAGGGGTGGTTTGAAAATTTGTGGATGCATAAAATAATGTTATATTTATCACTAAAGCTCTGTACAGTATACGTAAACAAAATATTATAAATTTATAAATTTTTAAGTACACATATGAAGGGGTAGTTTCAACCCCTAAAAATTTGTAGATGCAAAAAATAATGTTATATTTATTATTAGACCTCTGTATAGTATATATAAACAAAATATCATCAATTTGTAAATTTTCAAGTACACAGTTGAGGAGTGGTTTCAACCCTTAAAAATGTGCAAATGCAAAAAATAATGTTATATTTGTTACGAGAACTTTTTAAGGTACGTATAAACAAAATTTCATCGATTTTTAAATTTTTGTGTTCCAACTTTGAGGGCGTCGTTCACCCCTTAAAAACGTTTTTTAGCAGCAACTGATATTTTTTATGTTATTAGGTAGCCGCCCTCTATATACTGACAAGTTTCAAATTTTTTTGAATTTTCGATTTCTTGCCCTTTCCTTGTTAGAGCGTTTTGAAATAAAACTGTCACTGACTTAGCGCTTTTTTGGAAAACATTCCATTTTTCATCATTCATTTTACAGTAGACTAATAAGGAGAGGTTCCCAGGTTTCCGCCTCCGATTACAATGCCGCTGAAATATGTTATTCTACGTCGAAATCTAAGAGACACATATTTTTTTTTATCGGCGGAAAAACGGTTTGAAGGGGTTAAATCGCCCTTCAAAAATTAATTTTTAAAATATCTCGAAAACAATAAGAGATAGAGCAAAAGTTTAAATCAGCGATATTGCTCTTTTTTAAAGAGCTATCTATTGATATGCAATTTGTTCAATTTACATCAACAGGGGTGGTTGGGGGTTAATTTTACAAAAAGGGGGTGAAAATTAAACAATATAAAAATTTTGTTTACAGATTTGAAATCTACGTCAAAAATCAAATTGACCTGTTTTCACTCAATGTCTTAATATTGAGTCTAGGGGTAGTTAACTAGGGGGTGACTGTGTCGAATGGTCATACTACTTGGGTAGTTCAAGAAGTTCTTCTTGATGGAAAATAGTTTAAGACAATTGGAATAACGTAGAAATAAAATTTTTGGTTTCAAAATTCAGTTTGAGCAGCATTGGAGAGGGGGTGAGTCACCCTCTTAAATTACATACTAGTTTACATACACCCATTTTTAATATTAACACACTGACAGTGGGTAATAATGTTACAATAAGTGGTTCTAAAGTTGGACTATCGTATGTAAGGTTTTTATACTATTTTCCATCAAGAAGAACTTCTTGATCTACCCAAGTAGTACGACTATTCGACACAGTCACCCCCTAGTTAACTACCCCTAGACTTAATATTAGGACATTGAGCAAAAACAGGTCAATTAGATTTTCTGACGTAGATTTCAAATCTGTAAACAGAATTTTTATATTGTTTAATTTTCATCCACTTTTTGCAAAATTAACCCTTAAATTTTAACCCCCAGCCACCCCTGTTGACACAATTTGAACGAATTGCATACCAATAGATAGCTCTGTAAAAAGGAGCAATATCGCCAATTTAAACTTTTGCTCTATCTATTACCGTTTTCGAGATATTTTAAAAATTAAATTTTTACCCCAATTTTTGAAGGGCGATTTCACCCCTTCAGACCGTTCTTCCACCGATAAGAAAAAATACGTGTCTCTTAGATTTCGACTTAGAATAACATATTTCAGCGGAGTAGTATAAATTGGGGGCTACGAGCACCACCTCCCCACCTCCCGATTTTTGAGCGACCCCGGGAGGAGATAGGTAGGCTATGCCGTCTAGATGTCGCTGCTAGTCTGGATACTAGCGATCTCTGTGCGCAAGTTTGAGAAATTGTCAACAAATGGCGCTGAAAATCCTTTTTGATAGTTAAAAGATGGCGTTGCTAGTCTGAACCACTGTGAACTTTACACCTTGATTCAAAATTCCATGAAAAGATGGCGTTGCTAGTCTGAACCTCCGGGAACTCTATATCTTGATTCAGAATTTTATCGTATTTTTATCTGAAAACAGGTTTAAACTCGTATAAATTGTCAGCTGACGTCATTAGAAGATTTCTGTCTAATATGCAAGAATGAACTTTATCATAATTTTATCATATTTTTATGGATGTGGCTATTTATACATACAGTATGTATACGAAATTGGCTATTTATATATACAGTATGTATACGCAATTGGCTATTTATACATACAGTACGTATACGAAATTGACTATTTATACATAATATATAGTATGTATATGAAATTGGCTGTTTATACATATGAAAATTATGATATGTGTACTGAGTTGGCTATTTAAACATTAAGTATGTATTAGTGATGTCGGATGATTAATCATTTAGTCGCTTTAATCGACTAGTTTTGTTTACATCTAGTCATATTTTAATCGACTATTTTACCTTCGATTTAATGATTAAAATTTTTAAATGATTAAAAACGACTAATTTAACAATTTTTCTGTATTATTTACAGAACTTAAAAAAATGGAAACTAAAAAATTATCTATTTGTATGATTTTTCACTTTAATATGATTAATATATTGTGATATTTCATATCTTTCTTTTTCTTAAAACAAAAAATATTAAAAGTCAGTAATTAAATTCAAAAGAAAATCTCGTTTTTGAAAGAGATACATAGGGTTCCTTATTCATGAATTCAACTAAAAATTTAGTCGATGAGTCGACTATCCTGTGCTCGATATTTTCGACTAATGACTGAAAAAGTTAGTTATATTGTCAGCTGACGTCATAAAGCTATTTTTCTACTATAAAAGACTGTAGTATAACTTTTCAATTACAATTTTTGTTTGAAACTTTAGTGAAAACATTAAATCTTATTGTTGTAAATTTTTAATTGTTGTGTTAAAACTAATTATTGTCAACAATGGAATCGATTACTACTGGTGCTTCATCCGGAAACAGAGACTTAATTCAAAAAATGGCGGGAAATTTTATGGACGAATTGAACCATCTTGGTGCTGTTAAACGATGGATTAAACTTTCTGATATGGAAATTGGAAAAATCTATGAAATTATAAGCGCGAGACAATCGCCATCAAAATTCGATTCATCGAAGATGAAGACAATATTGGAGTTAGAAATTGGATACATTTCGTTACCGGCGAGATTTGACAATTTGAATGAGCAGATGCCGGCGTAGCTGCAGAGCAATCCAAAACTGGGTATTATGAATAATGGACCCATTGGAGTGACTTATAAACTGGAATTCAAAACGCTGGACTTTCTCGAAATCGTTGGGGTTGCTGAATGGCGAATTTTGTAATTTATTCTCTTCAAAATATATTATTTAATTGTACTATGTATTTGAAAAATTTCAATTGTTTCAATATTGTATCAATTTTTACATATATTTAATAAAAATTATAAAACAAAAATTCGATTTTTTTATTCAATACCCATCTCTAACCATTGATTTATATTCTAGTTTTGATTATGCCAGATTAATAAATAAACATTTTTTGGTGTTCAATAAAAAAATTTAAAAATCGATTTTTTTATTCATGTCCCGCCTCTAAATCTTGTTTTATACTCCAATTTGTTTAATATGTAAACACTTTTGGCGTTCAATAAAAAATTTAAAAAATCGATTTTTTTATTCATGTCCCACCTCTAAATCAATTTGGTATGTCTCACCTCTAAATTTTAACTAAGTACAAATCGATAACATATTGATTGATAATACTTGTAAGCAATCTTCAATGATGAATGTTAATACATGTAATATTTCCAACAAAATGAAAAAGTTAAATTTTCAGATGCTATTTTACAAATATGAATTCATAATTAAGTTTTAATAAAATTATCTATGAATAAAATTATCTATCTGGCCTTGTATGTATAAAAATGCTTATAACGCGAAATATAGATATTATAATACAACAACACATATAATGTGTTTCATGCATATATATGAATATTGCATTGTAACACGTTGCGAATTGTGTTCAAAGCGAAATTTTTTAGATTGTTTTTGTGAATTTCTAAAGTTAATTTTTATTTCTAGTTATATTTTAATCATTAATATTTAGTTTTTTGTCTTAATTATAATAGTTAAATTAGTGAATTTCATCTTAAAAACACATAATTCTAATTTATTTTTCAACTTTGTGAGCAGTGTACTTCAAACATTACAAAGTGAATTTCATCTTAAAAGTTATTTTTCTATTTTAAGTTAATCGAGTAGTTAATTTTAGTTATTAAAAACTTTATTGAAATCAGTTTGTGAATTTTTTGTGATTTTTGGAAATATTGGGTAAGTCGAAACATTTACTTGAAATTTTTGAGGCTGTTTAAATTAATTATAATTACTTTGTAAATACTAAAAAGAAAAATTTCGTGTTTTTTTAAACATTTTAAAATGTACTATAGGTATTTATAACGCGTTAATCATATACAATATACTCGCTTAACGTTCTCTCATTACTTGGGTTGATATAGAGTAATGTAATGTATTAGGTACAGTATCCAATAAACGTACAGTGTTTTTCTAAAAACAAATTAATTAATTATTTTACATATTAAAACAAAAAATTTTCTTTAATCTCGTTTAAATAATTTTGGTTCAGCAACAACTTTGAAAAATATAATTTTCATTTTGTTCTTAAAATTTTGTTTAAACAATATTAACAGTAAAAAATTTTTCTTTTTAATAGTTTTCTTGAATTTTTAAAGGTGTAATTTCATATTAGTAACTTTTTTAAAATATAATTTTTCTTTTTGAAGTGATATTAGAAGTAAAATTTTTATAATTTTTTAAAATGTACAATATGTGCTAGAAAAAAAATCCGTAAATAAAATTTACATTATTTAGTCATATTTTAAAAAGTAAATTATAAATATTTCACGTAAACTAGACAAATTCTATGTGAAATTTAGTAAAAATCAGTTCTACTATTGGCTAATAACAATTTATTGGAAAATTAACTAATTGTTTTTGTGATAACTTAAAACTACTTGGCATTTAACATACTTTATTCTTTTTAGGTTATGTTAAAAACATTATTTTCGATTTAAAAAGTGTTAATATTTATCTGAATTACATAGTAGACGAAGTGGTCGGAAAACGACATTTCATATTAGACGACCCAATGATATTCTAACTAAGGTGGAAATGCTTCTAGGCTACAACAATTCTATTTAAAATTAAAGAGTGGCTTTTAAACACTTCTCTAAGGCTTAAAAAGTATCGATATTTATCTGAATTATATAGTAGACGAAGTGGTCGGAAAACGACATTTCATATTACACGACCCAATGATATTCTAACTAAGGTGGAAATGCTTCTAGGCTACAACAATTCTATTTAAAATTAAAGAGTGGCTTTTAAACACTTCTCTAAGGCTTAAAAAGTATCGATATTTATCTGAATTACATAGTAGACGAAGTGGTCGGAAAACGACATTTCATATTACACGACTCAATGATATTCTAACTAAGGTGGAAATGCTTCTAGGCTACAACAATTCTATTTAAAATTAAAGAGTGGTTTATAAACATTTCTCGAAGGCTTAAAAAGTATAGATATTTATCTTAATTACATAGTAGACGAAGTGGTCGGAAAACGACATTTCATATTACGCAACCCAATGATATCCTAACTAAGGTAGAAATGCTTCTAGGCTACAACAATTCTATTTAAAATTAAAGAGTGGCTTTTAAACACTTCTCTAAGGCTAATTCTTTTACAATTTTTAGCATGTACAGGATGTGTTAGGAGAATTCCGTGAATAAAATGTAAAATATTTTTATCGCTCAAATTTAGTCACGTTTTAAAAGGATTTTATGAATATTTGAAAACATAATTCTTCTTTTTATTTTCTTATTTTTATTTAAAAGTTATATTTTCATAATAATTTTGGTATGTTACCATGCAAATATAAATTAATAATGAAAATTATTTGTACAATAATATCTATAAAAGATTTTTTAGAATGCAAGAAAATTAACCTCCACATTGTAAAATAGCTTACACATCACATTCCGCGGCATTTTACATATGAAATCGACGTCGCTTTGGAATGCAATGCCTTATGCATTGTGTATGCTTATACAGTAAAACATATCTTGATTTTTTAAAGTAACTGACCATGTTATTTTGAATAAAATTTTTTTCAACAATTCATTTCCAAAAATGGAAAATTCACTTCCAATAATAGTATTACATCAATGTCGATTACAGTGTTAACTAAATTTGTTTAAAGTAATAAAACCTATTATTTAAAACAACTGAAAACTTGAACTAAATTGAATTATAAAAATTATTGCATCATAACTTGTTACCTCTTACACATTTATCTAAAAGTTATATGACGTCATCAATCAAAAAGTATATATACACGTGATAAACGGCTTTAAAACCATTACGTCTTTTGACTTCATAAAATACAGTGTGCTTCGTGTCATCATATTTTATTTTGCTAATTTTTAAAGTTAGCTTTTTTATTTCAAAGTTTAATTTCTTAAAATTTTATTACATTTTTCCAATATTTAGTTAATTTAGTGAAAGAAGAAATTTTTGAGATATTTTTGTTTCTTCTGTGTTTTTTTGTGTTTTTTGCTTGTTTTTTGTTTTATCACTATTGGTGAGTAAGAAATATTTAATTCCTTTTAATATTAATTTCTATTTTGAAAATTTTGTTACTAATTTTTGTATGCAACAACTTAAAAACTAATTACAGTTATTTTAGAAATACTAAAGCAGAAAATTTCATGTTATGTTTTTTTCCAGTCAGTATTTTTCAAATTTAATTTTCTTTTAGAAATTCCAGAAAATATAATTTCACGTTTTTTAATTTTGTTCAATGTCAGAAAAAATTTCATTTTTTTTTTATTTTAGAATGTACAGAATGTGTTAGAAAAATTCCGTAAATAAAATATTTTCGATCAAGTTTAACGTTCATAATAATAATAAATTTAATCTTAGAAGGAAAATTATAAATATTTCGCGAAAACTAAACAATATTTTTTGTGAATTTAGGAAAAATGGTCTTATTCAACTGCGAAATGTGTCCAGCAGGATTCAGCCGTCGGGATGCTTTGACAAGACATATGAAGACGAAACATGGTGACAACAAATCGTCTTTTAAATGTGGTCTGTGTGGGGATACTTTTTCGAGAATGGATAATTTACATCGTCATGTGAAGAAATTCCATTCAATGGCTGTGTTGTGCGATTACTGCGACGAATATGTTGAAAGTGATCTGGAGCGGCATATGGCTAATGAACACGGGCAACCCGTAACCAGCGTCGAACCTGATCATGAACAGCCCTTAAATAGCAGCGGTTCTATTTCGAGAAAGCGCGCAGCCGGTGAACAAAATGGTGGTCCGTCTAAAAAATCAAAGGCGGATCGGGGTACAAATCGATGCAAAGTATGCGACGTGAATATAGCATTTTCTTCATTCAATGGGCATTTACGAAGCGCGGCCCACAAAAGCAAATTATGCTGCGGTACTGGGAACGTAAATGTGGAAACTATCAACAGCGCGTTCAAAACCAGAATAATCAGCTACCGGATAGAAAGTTCCGAGTACTTCCAATCCATTGAAAAATTTTTGGATGAAGTTAAGGAAAATGTGCTTCAGCTGCTGCGTATGGAACTGGCGAAGTATACGTCATTTAAAACAAAATTTGAATCATTTGGATTATATGCGGAATTCGACAAGGACGATAATTTACTACTGGATTTGAAGTCGTTCAACACCAGAAATGCGAATCCACCAATCTGGAGGAAATTTACCGAAATATGGTGTCGACTGTAGTGCGCAAGAGCGAAGAATTTTAGGAACGAGACAGCGGGTGGTCGCTTTTGGAAGTCTGCTATTTGGAAGTCAGCGTAAATAAGTACAATCCGCTTCGGGCTTCATCGTATATCGAGCTTCCAGCATGGATCAAACGAAAACAGGCGGTTATCAATATTCAAAATGAAGACCAGGCTTGCTTCGCATGGGCGATAACATCAGCCTTACACCCTGCTGAACGCAATCCACAACGAGTTACTTCGTATCTCCATTATTCGACAATTTTAAATTTCGACGATATGGAGTTTCCTATGAAAATCAAAGACATATAATTATTCGAATCTCTCAACAACATCAGCGTCAATGTTTATGGACTGGAAGAAAAAGTATTGTTGGACCGCTGCACTATACGAAAAACAAACGAAACACTCATATCAACTTGCTGTACATTGAAAATGGCGAAACCAGTCACTACTGCTGGATAAAGGATCTGAATCGACTTGTTGGACGTCAGTTATCGAAACATAAAGAAACTGCATGGCTATGCGATGGATGCCTACAATTCTTTCGAACTGAAGAGCGGCTTATCGAACATGCTAAAGAAGACTGCAACAAAGTCCGCACTGTAATACCAAGTCCCGGTGAAGGCAGCATTATGAAATTTCAAAATTATGCCAAGCAGATGCGCGTCCCGTTTACGATCTATGCAGACTTCGAATCAATATTGAAACCATGCGACACATGCGCACCGAATCCAGACAGATCGTTTGCGAACACCACGCATATCCACGAACCATTCAGCTTCGCATATTACATCAAATGTTCATATGATGAGTCATTAAATAAATTTGAATCGTACCGTGGGCCGAACTGCGCGACAGTTTTTATGGAAAAATTAAAAGAAGATGCCCAACGACTACATAAAATTTTACAAAAGGAAATTCCAATGAAGCCATTAACAGCGCGAGATTATTTAGAATTTGGATTCGTCGAAGAATGTTCCATATGCGGCAATAAATTGGGCTACGATCGTGTGCGGGATCATGACCATCTAACGGGTGAATTTCGAGGTGCCGCACATGACCAGTGTAACTGGCTTTACAGACTACCGAAATTCATCCCGATAGTTTTCCATAATTTATCTGGATATGATGCGCACTTTATCGTCCGGGAATTTGGAGTCTCCAAGAAACGAATCGATATCATACCGAACAACAAAGAACGCTACATTTCTTTCACGAAGTACTTACCAGTCGACGCCAATCAAGAAGTGGAAGATATTTATGATGATGATGACGATGAAGAAGATGAAGAATCTGATAACAAATTTAAAATTAAAATAGTTCAGTTGCGTTTTATCGATTCGTTCCGGTTTATGGCGAGCAGTTTAGATAAACTTGCTGAGAATTTAAAGCCGGAGAAGTTTGCCGAAGTTCGCCGAGCATTTCTTGAAGACCGCCTTTTCAATTTAATCCAACAAAAAGGAATATTCCCGTACGAATACGTCAACAGTGTTGACCGACTGAATGAACGCGCTCTACCACCGAAAGCGGCATTCCACAGCAGCTTGAAATTATCCAGAATTACTGACAGTGAATACCAGCGTGCGCAACGAGTACGGAATGAATTCAACATCCAAACTTTGGGCGAGTATTCGGACTTATATTTGAAAACGGATGTGTTATTATTGTGCCTGAATACGTACAAATTGGATCCGTGCCAATACTACACCGCACCAGGCTTGAGCTCGGACGCCATGTTGAAATATACAAAAGTGGAACTGGAGCTACTAACGGACATCGACATGATCCATTTCATTAAAAAGGGTATGCGTGGTGGATTGACTCAATGTTGCGGTCGTTTTAGCGAAGCGAACGATAAATGCATGTCTGACTACGACCCCACGAAGCCGTCGACCTACATCGAATATCTGGATGCGAACAACTTGTACGGATGGGCCATGTCGCAGCATTTGCCGATCAGACATTTCCGGTGGGTCCCAGAACACGAATTGGATAACATCGACATACCAATGGTTCCGGATGATGCTGATGTTGGATACATTTTGGAAGTCGACCTCGAGTACCCGAAAACACTCCACGACTATCATCAGGATCTACCATTCTGTCCGGAGCAGATGAAGCCGCCATACATTACATCCAAAAACAGCAAATTGCTCGCCAACGTTTATGACAAGAAGAAATATGTGATCCATTATCGGAATTTGAAACGGTGCTTAAAATACGGACTTAAATTGAAAAAAATACATCGTGCGCTCCAGTTTAATCAATCTCCGTGGTTGTAGAAATACATCGATTTAAATACCGAGCTTCGTTCTAAAGCGACAAATAGTTTTGAAAAAGATTATTTCAAATTAAAAAATAATAGTGTTTTCGGGAAAACGATGGAAAATGTCGACAAGCGTGTTGATGTGCGGCTAGTTACTCATTGGGAGAACATTCGTAAAAAGTTGGGTGCTAATAATTTAATAAGTAAACCAAACTTTCACAGTTGCTCCATCATTCACGAAAACCTAGTCGCCATACAATTGGACCGTTTAAAAGTGAAATATGACAAACCGATTTACGTAGGATTTAGCGTGCTCGAGTTATCAAAAACATTAATGTATGATTTTCATTACGGATATATAAAACCAAAGTACAGTGGCAAAGTGGATTTGTTGTACATGGATACCGACAGTTTTATATACCAAATAGAAACGGACGATTTTTACGTCGACATTAAACCGGAAATTAGCGAGTATTTTGACACGAGTGACTATGCCGCGGATAACGTCTATGGACTGCCTCAATTAAACAAAAAATTGCTCGGTAAATTTAAAGATGAGTGTTCTGGAACAATAATTAAACAATTTCTCGGTGTTAAAGCTAAATCCTTCTGTATAGTCAAAGATAGTGATGAGCCTCCAATTAAAAAACTCAAAGGTATGAAGAAAGATGTGAAAAACGAAATAGACGTTAAAGACTACATAAATTGTGACAAACGATGATGATAAACAGTTCATAGCACCCAACAATAAACTTAAAACTCTCTCATGGGGGCATTATAAAATAGACGATTTTTATTTTTGTTAATTTTGTATATATTTTTTGTTAATTTTGTATATATATTTCTTTGTTAATTTTGTATATATATATTTCTTTGTTAATTTTGTAAATATTCTTAAAACCATGGTTTTAGTTTTTATAAGTTATACTTATTAAGTAATTAGTTTGTAAGGAAAAAAATAATAATGGCCATTATTAATTCAAAAATTTATTTTATTAAAAATGAGAAATATGTACATACCAAAATATTGTAATTTCAAAAAAAAAAAAAAAAAAATGTTCAAAAAATTAAAAAATCGAAAAAATACAAAAAAAATCAAAATACAAAAAAATTTAAAAAAATTAAAAATAAAAAGATTTAAAAATATATATATGAAAAAAATAAAAAATTTAAAAAAAAAAATACATGATGAAAAAAAAGAAAATACATCATGGAAAAAAAATAAAAAAAAGAAAAAAAGAAAATACATCATAAAAAAAAAATACATGAAAAATTTAAATATTGAAATTCGTATTTAAAATTTTGTATAGATCTAAGTAGTCTTGTAAGTTCTTCGACGGCCACGCCCCCGTATCCGGACCACTTTCCCAGCCCAGGAGTGCTGATCGATTGATTGTGCCTTTTTCAATGTTCTCCAAGATCCACTTCAACAATTCACCGTCTTCTTCTACGCTCTTTGGATTGAAGTACAATCGAGGAATACCATGTTCTTCCACAAGTTTCAATATACGATCCAGCAGTTCCGGACGAGCATATTTTATCGTTTTTCGCATCCACAACGTAAGAAAATATGTCAGCGTGTCGAATCCATCTAGGCGGTTTTCTCCAATATCAGATTCGTTATAGGTAAGTGTGAAGAGAAGATCAAAAGTTTGCACAGACGAACCCCATTCAATAGCTGATGTTATTTTTTCAGGAAAAAAATATCACGATCTCTTGATGCTATGGATCGGATCATCTCCAAATCAGATAGCCGAATGGCTTTGTCCAACATCTTATTCAACAATCGAGTTTTAGCCATGGATTCCTCCACTATTATATGGTGTTGAAGACTTCCGCTCATTGTTATGTTTTCCCTCGATATTGCTTCGCCAAAAAAAACTGAAACTGCTTCATCTCATCGTCATCATCATCATAATTAATTACTGCTCCATGTTGGTGGAGGATACTGCAACTGTTTCGGTCCATCATCACCATGTGTATTCCCTGCTCCATAGAGGTGGGGATATCATACCAAGTTTTTGCTATCAATCCAGCTATTGGCGCTACTTGGGAAGCCGAGCCACTTCACGTATACTTTATCTTTCTTTTTTTTCAACACCTTTTCCACTAAATATACGTCTGGATATTTAACTTTTTGTAATTCTTCCTGGTAAAATCCACCTTTAATCGGATTACCATGATAATTTTCTAACAGATACGTAACCGGATTGGTTAATTGTACCTTATTGATTTTAAAAAGTTCCGTCGTCCATGATGGTAGATATCCTTTATCGAATTGAGACTTATGCTTGCTAATGCGAACTACATCACCAACATCATATTTCGGTATGTAGATCAACAACTTTTATATGATTGTAAACTGTTGAAAGGAGCAATTTCTCCTTGCTTGGTGTTACATCACGCGGTCGCATTTTTATTGTTCTATGTTTCCGTGAATTGTAACTGTCCATTAAATCGTCTAGTATATCCAGCCATCGATACGATCCATTATAACTGAACATCTTCCACATTTCAGTCTTCAGCGTTCTATTAAATATCTCCGCCACTGACGCTTTTTTGGTTGAAAATGTTGAATAATGGTTGATGTTGTACTTATCCATGAGCGTTTTAAACAGCTGATTATAAAATTTTTGCCATCGTTGGTTCGCAAGTTATCCGGCCTCCGTCCTTGTTTAAGTATCGACTCAAGTGCGGCTGTTACTTCCCTTCCAGTTTTATTTTTAACGTGTACCGCCCACGCATGTTTCGAAAACACGTCGATTGTTGTTAACTGATAATTGAATTTTTTATTCACTGAAGCGTAGGCACCCATCTCAATTAAATCACGTTGCCAGAGATCGTCAATTCCTTTCACAATCACACGTCTGCGTGGAAAATTTTTTCGCGCTGGTTTATGTAGTTCACGAACCACTTGTGCTTTGCTCATTTTCCGTCTCAGTGTTCTCAGCAGGTTTCAGCAATTTATCAAGATGTTCTTCAGTCCTCGATATTCGAAGATTAAATGCGGAAATTTCTCGATTCATCCATATTTTATGATGCGTAAAAAGCTGCATTGCCTGGGTCAGCAGGTGTGAAGCATTTTCAATCTTTGTTTTGGTGATTTCGGCTGTTTCTGTTAATTCAGAAAGTTTCTCTGTTGCAAAACTCTTTAAAAATTTCAGTATCACCACATCTTGATCATCAGTCGGATCCTTTATATTGGTTAGTTGTCTGTTTCCAAAATCCTAGTTCCCCGATTGCGTCATCTTTAAACCAATGTCTTTAAGAATCTGCTTCTGAATACTTTTATCATGCATCCGGCCGAATTTGTCAATAGTAATGTTTCTGTTATGCACACGACCGAATTTATCCATTTTCACTCGATGATATCTGCTTCTTTCAGTTCTTCAATGATGGATATTATTTCGTTATCGTGACCGCTGTGTCCAGCTTGTTGTGACGCCACTAGTAATCGTAGTCTACTGAACAGTTCATTCGCATTGTCCCAGTATATATAGTCTTTTTTCAAATTATTAAACTGCATCAAACCATGTCCCGATCTTGGAGTACCGCCGACGCTAGCAGATTTTGTAGTACCGTCGACACGACTTCTTGTATCATATATTTTTCTTGGTATATGTTTTTTAGCGGAACTGATTGGGAACAAGTCACTAATAATAATGTTTATGTATTTATAACTCGAGCTACCTTTTATTTGCTGGTTTGGACTGTAATTTCGTCTGTGTGCATTTGTTTGCTTTAAAATTTGCTTATACGCATTTAAATCTTTAGTATGATATGAACTAATTTTTGGTGTGTTCATGAAAATCAATTTATATAATCCAGGTGTTCCTTCGTATACAATATCACCAATTATTATATCATCACCAGCTATTTGAAACGATTGATTTCCAATCATCCATTCATGATCTTTTTTGTACGGTCCGTATACCACATCAATTCCGCTGTTGGGTTGAAAGTATAGTTGTAAGTATTTTCTTGCAATTGGTCCAAACTCTTTTGGTAAATCTTCAGGTGTTGGCATCAATTTTCGAGCAACACTTTGCGCTGATCCAAGAAATTTTGGTGTTTCAAATACATTTTGTTCTTCGTCTTCTAGATACGCTTCAAAAACATCTTCTGGAATATCTTGTATTGAAGTATCGTTGATAGAGTATAGTAGTTTGCCGTTTGTTTTTCCAATTTTTTCTTTTTAATTTTAGGTATGAACGCATTCGATACTTGCGCCTCTTCTTCTTATTTTGTTTCCACTTTAATAGGATGTTTCTTCTTGTCACCATTTAACTTTGTAGCTATTTCTTTAAGCGAAGTAGTTACTGGTTCCAGTGTACTTTGGAGCAACATATTTGACTCCAGTTTTCCAGATCGTAAAGCATTCAATTTTTTACGTATATTGCTTGCCGCTTTTATAATGTTCTTTTTAATCGCCTTTTTTCCATCTCGATGACTGCTTCCTAGAACGAATTCTCAAGAACTGAAGCTCTATCGCATGTGACTGCTGTATTTATATGGTCGTATTTAGGCGGACTAGTTCGGAACTGCTATTCGCTGGGTGCGCGATATCAGTGCCACCTAATGTTACAACTTACGGTGGCTTTTTTAATATGATTGATATGTATTGGAATTTAATGGATAAAAATGCGAAACTGTCAAAAAAGTTAAAAAAAATTGAATTTTTCATTCAATTTTGTTCATTCAATTTTGCTTCTTTAATTTTTTTTCTGACATTTTGAACAAACGGTTTAGGAAAACCATTCAATAGATCGATCTGTCGATTTGCAGGGTTTTTGGAGGTACAGTGACGTAAAAAAATTCGAACAAATATTAAATTTCCCATCAATACTCGCAAAGATACGAACAATTTTTCGCAACAAGGAAAACAGTCCCTTTTTTTCACATTTTTCAGGTTAAAATTAAAAATGGGAAAAAAGTGCACAGCATAGCCTTATAGGAAATTTATTCCAGATTCCAAAACTCTCCTTCAATTTTCTGTCCAATAACTGGTTACTGACAAGTAAAGGTCCCGAGGCCGGACCTATCGATTTTGATGAAACTTAAATATGTTGTAGAACACTAAAAACTAAGGGACACGTATTTTTTTTTATCTGCGGAAAAACGGTTTGAAGGGGTGAAATCGCCCTCCAAAAATTGGGGTAAAAATTTAATTTTTCAAATATCTCGAAAACAATAAGAGATAGAGCAAAAGTTTAAATTGGCGATATTGCTCTTTTTTAAAGAGCTATCTATTGATATGCAATTTGTTCAAATTACATCAACAGGGGTGGTTGGGGGTTAAAATTTGGGGGTTAATTTTGCAAAAAGGGGGTGAAAAATAAACAATATAAAAATTTTGTTTACAGATTTGAAATCTACGTCAAAAAATCTAATTGACCTGTTTTTGCTCAATGCCCTAATATTAAGTCTAGGGGTAGTTAACTAGAGGGTGGCTATGTCGAATAGTCGTACAATTTGGGTATTTCAAGAAGTTCTTCTTCATGGAAAATAGCTTAAGACAATTAGAATAACGTAGAAATGAAATTCTCGAATTCAAAATTGAGTTTGAGCAACATTGGAGAGGGGGTGAGTCACCCTCTTAAATTACATACTAGTTTACATACACTAATTTTTGCAATTATCACACTGACAGGGGGTAATAATGTCACAATAGATAGTTCTGAAGTTAGACTATCGTATGTAAGGTTTCTATTAGGTTTCGTTATTTTAGTTAGGTTATGTAATTTTCGGTATCGATAATTTTCGATAAGGAAAACTATAATATCCATTAAAAAACAAACCTAATAAAGACCTTACATATGATAGTCCAACTTCAGAACCACTTATTGTGACATTATTTTACCCACTATCAGTGTGTCAATAGCAAAAATTAGTGTATATAAACTAGTATGTAATTTAAGAGGGTGACTCACCCCCTCTCCAATGTTGCTCAAACTCAATTTTGAATTCGAGAATTTCATTTCTACGTTATTCTAATTGTCTTAAGCTATTTTCCATGAAGAAGAACTTCTTGAAATACCCAAATTGTACGACTATTCGACATCGCCACCCTCTAGTTAACTACCCCTAGACTTAATATTAGGGCATTGAGCAAAAACAGGTCAATTAGATTTTTTGACGTAGATTTCAAATCTGTAAACAAAATTTTTATATTGTTTATTTTTCACCCCCTTTTTGCAAAATTAACCCCCAAATTTTAACCCCCAACCACCCCTGTTGATGTAATTTGAACAAATTGCATATCAATAGATAGCTCTTTAAAAAAGAGCAATATCGCCAATTTAAACTTTTGCTCTATCTCTTATTGTTTTCGAGATATTTGAAAAATTAAATTTTTACCCTAATTTTTGGAGGGCGATTTCACCCCTTCAAACCGTTTTTCCGCAGATAAAAAAAAATACGTGTCCCTTAGTTTTTAGTGTTCTACAACATATTTAAGTTTCATCGAAATCGATAGGTCCGGCCTCGGGACCTTTACTTGTGAGATATAGATGGTTAAAGCAAAAAGGATCCTTTTGCATTCAAAGTTGGATATCTCTGGAATAATTCAACGCAGAGAAAAATTTTAAAAAGGAAATTAAGGCTAAGTAAACAGGCTATCCAATCAATACCATGGATTTGCTGTAAAAAAATTTTTAAGCCCGTAGACCAAAAAAAAAAGAGCAAAAAATTTCCCATTCTCAATTTTTGTGTTATTCCTTAGGATTACTCGATAACTGTCACTCCCAAAATTTTTCGGATGAAAGATCTCAAAACTAGAATCTTGGAGCTTCAAAACGTTTTTTTTTATCATCTCAATACGACCATTATTCACGTAAATACAGCCCTTCAAAAATAACTAAAAAATTAACAATTTTTTTTTGTTCCCTTAATTTTTTGTACTAGTATATTTTCATTCGAATTTTATTATAGAAACTCTAATTGAATTTGAATTCTAGGGGCATCTATTGATCAAGAAACAAAACAATATTAAAATTGTTATATCAAATTTATTTAAAATTGTATTCAAATATCGAATGTTTTTTTGGTATAGCAAATAAAAACAATCTAGTTGTGTCAACTGTAATAAAATATATTATTGAAAAAATTATTATAAAATTTTTAATATTTAAATTAAATTCTGTGGTATCACTTACACTGCCATGTCGGTTCAAAGAAAAGGACAGATTTTATATAAGAAACGAACAAAAGAATTTTAAAAACAAAAGAAACGAAGTGTCAAATTATAAGATGGAATAATTGATGTACATAATTTATGTGCATAAATAATGTATTTTTATTAAATTATTAAATTTTTCTACTTTTTGGGACATTGTTTACGTGATTCGTTTGTCAAAAACTGTTTATATTGTATAAAGGTTAGTACATTTAATATTAGAATGAATATTTCATCAAAATATTATACAATATACACATACCATATATTCCAATTTCTTAGCAACTTAAATACAAGTTTAAGGATCGATATCTCGAAAACTAAACGAATTTTAAAATTTTTTACTCTTAATTTTTTGCTTAGAATGCCAAAATCTATCAGATCCGCTTGTCAAATTTTGTCGCCTTGGATATCGTACTCGTGCCGAAATATGCACTCAAGGTATAACGTAGAGTACCATAAATACTCGTAATAGGATACCGTCAGTTGGGACGAATGTGGATGATTTTTTCAGTTTTTTGGCAATAAATTGTTTAGAGTTTATCTAAAAAATTCTAAAAAAAAATTTAAATCCTTTAATATTATGAGCATATAGGGCAGTAATAAAAATATCAAAATTGGTACCGCAACATTTTTTTTTTTTTTGGGTATGTAGTGTCTAAATTCGCCCCTATGTGTGGGGCGAATCTGGACAGTGCTTTATTTGCAATATAAACCACATTCAGTCATGCATATGGGTAAAATTGGACATAAAAAGATAAAAATAGCTGAATTTCCAATCTGGAAATTCGCTAAGATAAATAACTGCATAACTGCAAAACATTTTGGATTCAAATGAAATTTATTTCGATTTGCCTTTGAGTCTATTATACAAGGTCGATTTGGGAACACGGAAATATTCAGCAGCTTGTCTGAGCGATTTTCTTTTATTTTTAATATCGGAAAGCAGGGGCGCAACAACTACACATATCTACAGGGAGTCCAACAAAAATTTAAATTATCAAATTTTTTGATAACGCAGTTCTCCGATAACAATAGAAAATGTAATAAAATGTCGTCTTCGAAAATTTGATTTTCAAAATAAAAAATATTAGTAGGGTAAAGTGGGGTAAGTGCGCACCCGGGGCAAGTGTCTTCGCGTCAAATAGAATTTCCAACTAACTATAAAGTGATTTAAAATCAATTTTAAAATATCCGCTAACACTCAAGAGAAACTGGTCAACCTTAATTTGGCACTTCTGTCAATTATATAGAGTAGTAACGGCTATGTTTTTCAACAATGTGTTTTATGGTTTAAGAACGAGTTGCTGAGTACATTTTCAATAAATTTTTAATAGAGTCTATTATAATATTTTTATATTTTTTATTTAATATTTTTAGTTGTTATTAAGGTAAATTTTAATTAATTGAGAAGATTTTTTATTTTATTCTGTTATTTTAGAAACACTAAAGGGAGCGCACTTACCCCACTGTGTTATATGATGTAAATTCTGCTTGTTTTTGCCCATAGTTATTTATTTTAGGTAGAAATGGTACGAAATTACATAAGAAAAACTGCCAGAAGCACACAGTATTCAGCAGCGGCCTTGGAAACTGCATTAGAATATATTAGTATACCTCTCAATGATAATATAATATAATATGTATAATAAAAGGTAATTTATCACTTAAGATAAAAAGATATTTAAAATTTGTTTGTACAGTTATGTAGAGGAAAGTATGCTTATTCAACGCACTTGTTCCTCAATATAAATCAAGCAAAGAATACAGAATTATATCAATAATGGAGTCGGATAAACAAAGCATAAGGAACTGTTTCCCCCCTCAAATTTTTTTTTGTAGCATGTTAATTACATCGAAGACTATACGAAATGAACATTTTCTACCACTTGCAACCGCCGCTACGAAAGTTATCGGCCATTTTGTGAAAAATCGACCATTTTCGTTGTACTTTCTAAATATAGATGAATATATATCGGTATGTGTAGGTCTAAAAAAAACGAAAAAAATTGAGGCTATTCACTACGATATAGTCTACCAGCGGTTACTGTATGAAATTTTTATCTGCACACATAACCTTAAAAAAAAAAATAAAAATTGGAGATACTGGTAAATTTTGGTTTTTTGATTTTAACTTGGGATATTTTAAGTGAAGTTTGATGAAATTTTCAGAAAATATACTTTATAACGTGGACAATAACTGGTTAAAATTTCAAATCAAAATATCTAACGAAAGCCCCGAAAATTAACGTCAATTTTGAAAATTGATTGGCCAATGTTTTTTGTGCATTGTATCGTATGAGGTTCTTTTTCCTTTTAAAATGTAGGTTTTTTTATGCACTTTATGATGATGGATAAGAAAAAATTTTTAAGCTTAAAAAAAAGCGAAAAAAATCGATTAAAAATTCAAAATCGTCGGCTATGAACAATATTTGAAAAATAATTTAAATCAAGTAAACTGCCGTAATTTAAATATCAGTTTGAATAATTTGTGCCATACAAGGGTTACAGGCTTCCATATGAGGATTACAGGAATCGTACGTGATTAAAAAACCAAGTTTGGAGAAATTAAGGTTCAATTATTTTCAAAAATACGCAACATCAAAAGTGTACTTCTACAAAAAATTAAGGGAGCAAAGAAATATTGTTAATTTTTGAGTGATTTTTGAAGGGCTGTATTTACGTGAAAAACAGTCGTATCGAGATGATTAAAAAAGCATTGTGAAGCTACAAGATTCTAGTTTTGAAATATTTCGTCCAAAAATTTTTAGGAGTAGGTAACAGTTATCGGCAAATTCTAAGGAATAGGAAAAAAAAATTTGAAAATTTTTTGCTCTTTTTTTCGGTCTACGGGCTTGTTTTTTTTTCTTTTTACAGTAAAGTCATGGTATTGACTTGATAAGTCTGCTTATTTAGTTTCAATTTCCCTTCTTAAATTTTTCTCTACATTGAATTGTTTCGGAGATATCCAACCTTGAATGCAAAAGGATCCTTTTTGCTGTAACCATCGATACTCTGTAATCAGTGATCGGACAGAAAATTGAAGGGCAGTTTTTCAATCTGGAATAAATTTCTGACATGGTTGTGCCGCGTACTTTAGGAAAAAAAAATTTTTCATCCTTAAATTTAACCTGAAACATGTGAAAAAGGGACTTTTTTCATTGTTGCGAAAAATTGTCCACATCCTTGCGAATGTTGTTGGAGAATCTAATCTTTGTACGAATTTTTATACCTCACTGTACCCCCAATAATCCTGTAAATCAGCAAATCGGTCTATTGAATTGTTTTCCTAAACTGTTTGTTCAAAATTTTAGAAAAAAATTAAAGTTGCAAAATTAAATGGAAAATTCAATTTTTTTTTCAACTTTTCTCACAATTAGGCGTCTTTTATCCATTAAGTTTGAAAATTAAAAAAAATTTTTTTTTGTCAGAATTTTTTTAAAAAATTGAAACGAATTATTATTTTTTTTTTAAATTTAATTTTAATTTTTTAATTTTTTTATTTTTTAAAAAAACTTGAAAAAAAATTTTTTTTTTTGTTCCCTTAATTTTTTATAGCAGCACATATACACTCCCACCCACCTCACAAGCTACAAATTCAACAGCAGCTGCAATAATTTAAATCAAGTAAACCACCATAATTTAAATATTATGAGTTATAATAATTTCTCCTATACAAGGGTTACAAGCTTCCAAACGAGGATTACACGAATCGAACCCAATTAAAAAAACAACTTTGGAAAAATTAAGTCCATAGTTCGTCGAAAGGCTCATAGGTATTAAGCCACTTAGTTTGTTAATACACTCTTAAAGAATGTTGAATTTGCAGCTTGTGAATGGATGGGACCTTTCAGCTTATATACTTTTGATGTTGTGCATTTTTGAAAACAATTGAACCTTAGTTTCTCAAACTTAATTTTTTTAATTGGGTTCGATTAGTGTAACCCTTACATGGAACCTTGTGACCCTTCTATGGAACTAATTACTACTTAAATTTTTAAATTATAGCGGTTTACTTGATTTAAATTATTTTTCAAATATTGTTCATAGCTGACGATTTTGAATTTTTAATCGATCTTTTTCGCTTTTTTTCAAGCTTAAAAATTTTTTCTTATCCATCATCATAAAGTGCATAAAAAACGTACATTTTAAAAGGAAAAAGAACCTCATACGATACAATGCATAAAAAACATTGGCCAATCAATTTTCAAAATTGACGTTAATTTTCGGGGCTTTCGTTAGATATTTTGATTTGAAATTTTAACCAGTTATTGTCCACGTTATAAAGTATATTTTCTGAAAATTTCATCACACTTCACTTAAAACATCCCAAGTTAAAACCAAAAAACCAAAATCTAGCAGTATCTCCAGTTTTGATTTTTTTTTTAAGGTTATGTGTGCAGATAAAAATTTCATACAGTAACCGCTGGTAGACTATATCGTAGTGAATAGCCTCAATTTTTTTCGTTTTTTTTAGACCTACACATACCGAGATATATTCATCTATATTTAGAAAGTACGACTAAAATGATCGATTTTTCACAAAATGGCCGATAACTTTCGTAGCGGCGGTTGCAAGTGGTAGAAAATGTTCATTTCGTATAGTCCTCGATGTAATTAACATGCTACAAAAAAAAAAATTTGAGGGGGGAAACAGTTCCTTATTCACTAAAATTTGGAGCTTATCCGACTCTGCTACAAGAGAACGCACTTGCCCCAAACCATGGGGCAAGTGCGTTACATGTACACATTTCAAAAAATAATTACAGTTCATTATCACGAAGCTCTCTAGAATTTCTTTCTTATGATTATTTAAGTTTAAAGACCGAGTAGTTGATAACGCTGATAAACAATCAGATGCGATTAATAACATTGATAAAATAATGGTCTGAAAGTTAACTATCAAAAAATTGGGGTGCACTTACCCCACCTTACCCTAAACCACTAAAAATTTTACTTTTTAATATAAATAAAATAAATTGAAGGGAAAATTTCCAGGTAATTTTAGGGGGTCTGGACCCCTTGGACTTCTCCGGTTGTTGCGCCTCTGTTGAAAAAAGCCCATTTTATGTTATCTATACTACAGTTTATGTAGTTTATACCCATTATCTTTTTATATTGACGCACCATGGTGTATAAATTCGCCTCACCTATAGACAATCTTTTGTTAATCAATTTATAAAAAAAAAATTAAGCACAATACACAATACAGCTTTCATTTTTGGTACATATATTGTCAAAAAAACGCCGGGAGATGCTGGGTTCGATTCCCGGCCAATTCGGATAATTTTTTCAGTCACTTTGTGATTTTTAATTTACATGTGGTTTTGGTCATACTAACCAAGGAGGTCGAGTGCTTAAAGTTTCAGTTGAGCTGAACGATAAGTGAACATATGAATACTGCGTGTGTTTAAATGCAAACAAAAGTTTGTCATACGTAGTAATGATTCACAAGCACTCGATAATATTTGAAATTGAAAAAATAAGCCTTGATTCTAAAACGATTGAATCTACCCATTTTCAACATCACTTGAATTTTAGTTTAATTTTTTGGGTTCGTGAACCGTATTTTGGGAACCTCTGCTTTAAACTCTACAGTGAGTATTATTTTGAATATAATATTGCAAAACTTTGTGTTTTATTGGCAGAATTATTCGTAAAATATTTAAAAGTTATGCTTAAATTAAAAATATAATAAATTTTGTTGCCAGTCCCTACTTTATATATATATATATATATATATATATATATATATATATATATATATATATATATATATATATATATATATATATATACCTCTTTTCAGATACAATTGATCATGAGTTTTCGTTAAAAAATTAAATAATTCTTATATTCGAAACAAATCAATCTTCTATTCTTTTGTAAAAATAAACTGCAAATTTAAAATTTACATAAATGCAATAATAAAAGAGATAAAGCCAAGGAAACGGAAGTTATTTAAATTCAAAGTGACGAAGCATGGTTAAATTTAACTGAAATGAACCATACATATATATATATATATATATATATATATATATATATATATATATATATATATATATATATATATATATATATATACATAATGTATATATATATATATATATATATATATGTATATATATACATAATGTATATATATATATATATATATATATATATATATATATATATATATCTGTTTTTTTTTGTACAGTAGTTTCTTTATAAGATTTCAAAACGCGCGTTATTTTTAAAAAATATAAACAATGCTCCTGTAAAATAACAAAATATAAAGATGTCACGTTCACCGCTTTTCTTTGATGACTCATAATCATAACTGACAAAATTCAGTAGCATAAATTGATCTATAGACTGTTTATTCTGGATAGCATATACGTCATAACTTTCCTTGTCTATTTTTCGTCTTCCTCTACTTTCTGAACATTTTTGCAATAATGACCTTTAAGTAAAACAACATAAGATCCTTGCAGCTAAATATTTATATTCTTTTTTATATGACATCATAATCCCTGCATGTTTTTATTATCTACGACATACGTTTAAGTAAGTACTTCGTAATTAGTTGAAAGGAGATATCTAATATTTTTAATAAAGTAGCTAAGAAAAGTATTTATTAAAATAAACGCCCAGTGTTTCCTCCCTCTTTGTTATTAATGATACGCCCTTCGAAAACCTAAACAAGTCGTCAAGGGTAAGTTGCACTTGCGCAAACAGTGTTCCGTACAATCAGTTGTTTTTATAAATTTGATATAATAGTATATGAAAGTGGCTGAAATATTTTTTCTAATGAATACATTTTGTTTCTAAAACAAACCATATTTTTCGGTTTCAACATGATGGTATCGTTATTTTGGTCTATTTACCTTTATCACAAACGCACAGTGATATTTACTGAATGGAGTAAATGTACTAACAAGTAAAGGTCTTGAAGTGATAATTCCCGATTTTGATGAAACTTGGTAAGTGTGTAGAACACAGAAAAATAACAGACACGTAATTTTTTTTATCGGCCAAAAACGTTTAAGGGGTGAAATCAACCCCCAAAATTGGGGTAAAAATTTAATTTTGCTAATAAATTACTCGAAAACTATAACAGATAGAAGAAAACTTTAAATTGATACAACCCTTCATTTTTAAAGATCTTTCTACTGATGTACTCAAATCCAGGGTCGGACCTACTGGGGGGAGGGGGCTTAACTATAAAATTTAGGGTAAATTTTGAAATAGTGTGAATATGGTTCGACCAATCAAAATACTAATATCAAATATGAAAACTACATCAAAAATACTAGTTTACCTGTTTTTGCTAAAAGCCGTTATGTTAAAGCTAAAAGCTTAATCTAAAATCTTACATGTGCACTCAATATTTTACTTATAATATCTTTAAAGATAACTTTTTAAATCGTTTTATTTATTGTATTTATACTCTACAATTAACATTTAAATAAAAATATTGAATAAAATTTTTTTATAATGTTATTCGTACAAAATTAAGGGCTCTTTATAAATTCCGGTAGCTCTAGTTAACATTGGAAACTGTTGCAATATTTTAAAAACACAATCGGTAGAGGCAAAATATAAATTGACGTAACATAATTGTTTTAGAGCTCGAAAAAATATACAGGGATATTAAAATATATGAATCCAGAGTCGTAGTTATTAACGGGTCTTCAGAAAGAAATAAATATTTACTATACCCAATTTTTAGTACAACCTATTTCCGATTTTCCAGCATTGGTGAATTCTGTTCTGATCACCATTATTTCACAGATATGCGAGTAATATTTTTACAATGAAGCCTTTTATATTTTTAGTAGTGATCATGTAATATTAAATTTCCTTTAGAGTACTATTTTACTAGTTAATAAAAATGCTGGATCATTAATTTCAAAACAATAATTTATACTGTAAAGTAAAATTTGTTATGTATGACATAAAAACTGTAGTAATTAATTACACAGAAATATGCAAGAAATATGACTATTAGTCAATTTAAATTTTTCTCTACCGATTCTGTTTTTAAAATATTTCAACAGTTTCCAATATTAAAAATTTGGGGGGCCAGGTCTACGCACACTGTCAATTTCCCATTGAGTGCCTTTAAAGACTAGAGCCGACTGTATATAAATAATTCTTTTTTAATTTCAGAGGGCTCCTCCCCTGGGCCCCCGATAGAGGCTTTGCCCCTTATACCACACCGGGGACTTTACCCTCTGTACCTAAGGGTGGGTACCCTTATCAAACAAATGTTATTATCATTTGTTCTCAAGATATGAGACAAAAAATATTTAATAAAAAGTTTCTTATTTCGTGTTTCTTTTCCTTAAATTTTATAATTATTTACTGGCGTTTTAACATCAATTAGGTTTTTAGGCTATTATATAATAAAGACATGATAACAAATCTATATGATCTATGTTGCGTGAATAAAGTTAACTCCGTTTTTTATCACAAAAACCAACCACTAATCCGAATTTGCTGAAAACTTTATCCGGTCTTTAAAGTTTAATTACACATCTAATGAAATTAGTCCAGAGTTGATATCATATTTGTTCTCGAGATATGCGAGACAAAAAAAAAAATTCACGAACGAACGAACTAACGAACACACACGCAGACATCACACTAAAAACGGTGGATTCGGATTCTAGTGACCTTGAAACGTGGAAATATGTCCAAATTAGCGGTTCGTAAAATCAGGCCCGTTACAATAACTTCCAATGGGAAGTTAACTAAATCTACCGGAAATTGTATAGAAGTCTTAATTTTGTACGAATAACATTATAATAAAATTTTATCCAATATTTTTGTTTAAATATTAATTTTAGGGTACAAATACAATAAATAAAAACGATTTAAACAGTTATTTTTAAAGATATTATAAGTAAAATAGGAGTACACATGTAAGATTTTAGATTAAGATTTGAGCTTTTAGCTTTAACGTAACGGCTTTTAGCAAAAACAGGTAAACTAGTATTTTGATGAGTTTTCATATTTGATAAGTATTTTGATTGGTCGAACCATTTTTATCCTATTTCAAAATTTACCCTCAATTTTTTATTCAAAGTCCCTCCAGTAGGTCCGACCCTGGATTTGAGTACATCAGTAGAAAGATCTTTAAAAATGAAGGGTTGTGTCAATTTAAGCTTTTTTTCTATCTGTTATAATTTTCGAGTAATTTAACAAAATTAAATTTTTGCCCCAACTTTGAGGGTGGATTTCACCCCTTAAATGGCGTTTTTGGCCGATAAAAAAAGTACGTGTCTGTTATTTTTCTGTGTTCTACACACTTACCAAGTTTCATCAAAATCGGGAATTATCACTTCAAGATCTTTACTTGTAAGAAACTCTGTTTTTCCTTTTTTTCAATAATAATTTTTAGCAGTACTATTAATTATAAAAATTGTATTAGATAATATTACAAGTCAGAAAATTATTTAAATATTATTGTGAATTTCTTTGAATAGATTGAATTTGCTTTTTTTCTCTGGATACCTAACAAAATTTTACAAATAATATTATTATAGATAATATTTAGATACAGAGATTGTAATATATTTTTCCCGTACAGATTTATCTGCTATTCCTTACTTCTTTAATTTCTAAAACTCACTTTATAAAAAAATTACCAAAATAACATAGATACTGTTAATGCAATTGATAAACAACACCTTTATTAAAGCAAAATATGTCACCAACTTTTATTTTTATATACCAAGAAAATTGTACAAGGAAATTCAGTCCTGATAATTTTCGCTTAATCTACACCCCTTCTTAATGTTCATGAATTTTTTCAGATTTTTCTGAGCAACCCTTCTGATAATAGGGGTCGGGAACAGCAATTTTTATGATTTACCTCCCCTCCCCTAAAAAAGAACGAAAAGTATGTAGTTACATATATTACTGAATTCGTACTTTAATAGGCTTTCGTTTGATACTCTACTCAATGCTCTTTGGAAAAAATTTTGTTTTCACTTTCCAGGTTATGCTCTAAAATTAATCCTCAGAATCGAAATTCAATTTCACATCTATAATCTGCCACCACACCCTATCTCTGTGCTAAGTTTCAAATTTTCGCGATTTCAGAGAAAATTGCTCGTGACACCAGGACAAACACTGAAGTGATTGGACAAATGTTCCGTTTTGCCAATTTTGGTACGGAATACTATAAAAAATATAATTATTTATTAAATAACCTATTCTGAAATTTTTTATATGCCAGTACCTTTGGGCCAGGTGTCAGCTGTGAGGGCAGATGGTTTGAGTATAATAGATTATTTTATTAGTCAATTATAGATCAAGTGCCTAGCTTTAAAAAAATATATGCGACAAATTATCATAGTGAAAAAAAAAATAGTACAAAACCTTTTATTAACAAGTAAACGCGATAAAAATGAAACGAAAATTTTTATTGGTAATTTTAACTGATTTCAAAACTATAATAAAAAGATATTAAGTAATAATATAAATTAAACTTATTTTATTCGTCAAATTGTCTTACCATATTACATTTAATTTCTGTATTTTTTCTGGGTTTTGTATATTATACAACTCAAATTTGTTGCAATTTAACTGAAAGGACTCTTAACTAACAAAAAAACAATAGTGACTACAACCAATGTTTACATTATAAATTTATTCCAAAAAATACACACAATATCTTCTGTGGTAACAGGTGATAAAATGTGGATAAAACGATAACCAAGGACATCCGCCCCTAAAACCTGATCCGATGACGGAGGGAGGGGATATCATACATCGAATACAATGCAACCGGATTACCGACTGTTCGGATCAATATATTGTATCTCTATTTAGAAGCGGGCGATTCTACTCTTTGTTTTGTATTAATTAGATGTTCAACATCGAGATAGTAGACAAAGAAAACATTTTTTTCTCAAATTAGGTTCGCACTAAATATACGTTTGACCAAGATTTTATAAGGAAAATATACACTGGCTGAAAGGAAAAATTTTCCACAACTGAACAATTATAGGTTGGTATTCTCATATTTACCCGAACAGAAAGTAACCTGCTTGCAGGGCTGGATCTAGAGATATTAGGAGGGGAGCAAAGTTTCCTGTTGGCGCCCCCGCAACAAAAAACAATTTTTCCTGGAAGTGATGACAAAAAAAGTCACCCGAACCCTATCGTAAATGCTCACTGTCAACCTTTTTTTTTTGGTCATCACTTCCTTTTCCAAGAACAAATTCACCTTAACCCTATCATGAATACTCACTGTCGACCTTTTTTCTTTTGCTCGTCACTTCCAAAAATTTTTTCTATTTTACTGCACCAACAAAATTTTTACCGTTTTGGCGCCCCTAAAACCTTACAGGGGGGGGGCACAGGCCCCGGCTTCCCCCCTAGATCCGGATCTACCTGCTTGTACCGGAAATGAAATTTGCCCGAGCAGGATGTTTCTAGGAACCACTTTTGTCATTGTTTGAGTTTTATTGATAAAGACATCAACTACATTTTTTTACATTGGGGTTTTGGACTATTAATTATTGCAAACTAATATAGGGTATAAGAAAAAACTAGACCAGAGGTTTCTATCTATGTAAAATAGATATTTTTTTTATTATTAGTGTAATATATATAATGCCTCAGATACAATATTCTCTAAAAATCAGTCCAAAATATATTAATTCTTATTAGTCTTTATCTGAAAATCTAGTTATTTCATATTAAATTGCTCCCTTCTGGTAGATATAGTTTATGAATTCTAGGACAGTTTGTTGTACAAATTTTATTTTACACTCACACAATTTTACAATTGTGATAATTACATACTAAACTTATGTAACTGTGAACATTATTAGTTTACATATATAACACCTTCACAGATATGCAGTCTGAGAGATTCCTATGTCATGGCTCATCAGACTCATATCAGCTTCTTTCAGTAAAATCCCTTTAAAACGGTTATCTAAAGACGTGATAAATAGTTATTAAGTGCTAATCTTACTGAATGTGTACTTACGTAGTGTGAGAACCACTCAAAAAGAAAATTTTTAATTTTATGTCTCTGCTTGAGTTATGCAAAATTTCATAAGTGAAATGGGTGATCCAATAGTGGTTCCACAGTTTAGGACTTCAGTGAATCACGTGACCCAATTAAAGGGGTTAAGTATAACAAAATGTTAAGTTAATATTGAAATGCATCAAAAGAAGTTTTAGCAAGTCACTTTAAAAAAAAATTTCTTTTATAACAAAAAAAACAAAAAAAAAACACGCACATATAGCCATTAATAATCACAACTGACAAGTTTTCAAGTTGTTGGCATTTAAGCAACGGAATAAAAAAATTTTTCAGGTAAACGTTCTTATTACTTGGAGAAAAGATTTTGGGTTTATCATTGCCACATCAGTGAACTTTAATTGAAGCAAACAAATGTTTTTCCCTTTCAGTTTTGGTAATTCCCGAAAAAATTGCTTAATGTTGATTATATTTATACAACTAATTTAGGTTATAGATTTTTTTCCTCTGAAAAGAGTCCTATAGTTATAAGTCCTGTAGTTAACAAGTTCTACCGTTGTAAACAATGATATATAGAGAGAAATTTTTATTTATAACAATACTATATAAGAAAGTCATGTACAGATGTAGTATCTAAAACTAGTAAAAGAAGGGTGTAATTAAGGTTTCTAACAAATTTTAGGCAAATACCTATTCAAACTCTGTTTTCATTTTTGTATAAAATTTCTATAATTTTTTTTCTTGTACCCTTCCTTTATAATTTTTTTTCACAAATGAAAGAAAATACATAAATCATTTCAAAGTGAACATGAGGGGAAAATATAATACTTTGATTGTAAATATAGCAATCTAATTAGCATAAAAATGGGCGTATTGTTTGTTAAGCTTTTTTTTTAGTTATCTCAATAAAAATTGTATGCATTTCTTTTCAACTAATTTAAAAGTAGTTAAAAATCGTTTGTCGTGAATAACTACATTTTAAAATATTTATGACGTCATACGAAAACGGATAGATATATTTAACAATATAAGTAGAATAGCTGTACGGGTTCTACCGCACCGCAAAACTAAGCAACTTGAACCCTTTTGCCAATGTTTGAAATCGTGTAACTTTACGGTACTAGTGCAAACCTTAACCTTTGACCCGGCACGTACCAAGTACATGTATTTAAAATTTGTTGTTGACATTTGACCCCACACGCGCTCATACTGTTGGCCTTGAAACTCCAAAGACCTGAGTCATCACCAGCAACCAAATTAATTTATGTTAACCCATTATGCGCCATCACAATTTACTTATAACAATTTGGTTTTGTGTTAACCCATTACCCGTCAGCACTAATGTAATTTTTGAATGCAAACCTAACGCATGCGCAGACTGAATTTAACTACAAGACGCATGCGCAGACTGAATTTTAGGTTACAAATTGATAGCTGGGGTACACTACCACGTCAAAAATATGGGGTTACCCTAACTCGGGGGTGGCCCCAAACTTTTGACACCGTACTGTACTTAAATTTTTGGTACACTGCCATGTCAAAAGTGCGGACCCCCGTGAGCAAAAAGGTGTCCGATCACTTTTTGAAGCGCACTGTACTTATTTTTTGTGTGTACATGCAAGCCTTAGCCTTTAATCTCACTTAATTGAGTCATCTTAAACGAAAGGTACACTATCACGTCAAAAATATGGGGAATACCCTAACTCGGGGGGTGGCCCCAAACTTTTGACACCGTACTGTACTTAAATTTTTGGTGCACTACCGTGTCAAAAGTGCGGGCCCCCTGACCAAAAAGGTATCCGATCACTTTTTGAAGCGTACTGTACGTGCAAACCTTGACCCCAACATGCTCTTGCCTTAATTGCATCATTTTAAACGAATTACCACGTCAAAATGTGGGGAATATCCTAACCCAAGGGGTGGCCCCAAACTTTTGACGCCGCACTGTACTTAAATTTTTGGTACACTACTGTGTCAAAAGTGTGGGCCCCCCTGACCAAAAAGGTGTCCGATTACTTTTTGAAGTGTACTGTGCTTATTACGTGTAAATCTGGGCCTCACTTAATTGCGTCATCTTAAACGAAAATTGGGAGGCCGCTAAATTTTGTGGGGGCACTGTACCAAGCGCTAGAATTTAAAATCAGACTCCGGGGTCCAGATTTCAGACCGCTACTGTACTGCCAGAAATTTGGGTGTCAATTGTACTTGAGGGTTTTTTTTGTATATGAGTCAAGTCTTTATAAGATTAATTTGTTTATTTAATAAAAACTCGTGACTTTTATACGGTTTGAGTTTGTTTATTTGAGATTTTTTAGCTGACTTAGAATGATGTAATTTCATGATATGTTTGCACATAGTCAGAGGGGAATTTTATTTAAAAGCAAGTCACAACTTGTCAGTTCCAGGAATTTGTTTACATTAATGTCATCGTAAATCTTTAATTTAACTCATTTTTTTTTTTTTGTTTAACATATTTTTTTTAATTTGTTTATTTATATAAGTTTTAATTTAAAAAATGTTTATTTAAGATTTTGATGACTCAGCAATTTCTTTGTATGATTTCAAATACGAAATAGTTTTCTTGGAAATTTTAATTTATGGCCTGATGATAATCGGAGGTTTTTTCAATTTGTTTATATAAGTTTTAATTTTAAAAATGTTTATTTAAGATTAGTCAGCAATTAGGTTTCAAATGCGAAATAAATTTCTCGGAATTTGACATTTGACCTTCGGTTATTTGCGTTGTAAAAATTCTGAGTCAGCATTTTTTGTGATTCCCCTCCAGAATTTTTCGAGCAGTTAAAATCGTATAAATTGAGGTTCGTGTGTCCCCTCAAATCACTTCTTCAGCAATCTTCAAGCAGTTAATATTGTTATTGTTGCAAAAATTTGTATCGAGGTTTTTTTTTTAAATTAAAATACAACAATGGCTTCATTAAACGACGTTACAACTAGAATGGTGGAAAATGTACGAAACGCGCTATCATTACTGGAAATGGATACCCGGGATGCAGATGAATTGGAAAAATGGATGAAACATACAAATACCAACATAAGACTAATCAACAAGGCTATACGTGGAGCGGAAAATTTGGGACAACGGAAACACTTCGAGTCATGTGCGGGAAAAATGAAAGGGTTTCGTATTAGAATGAAGGCGTTACAAAAAAATGGTAAGTTTTATTTTTCAAATATAAATTTTATAATTATTTTAATGATTTTTTTATAATTTTAATATGTTGATTGTTTTAGGTGCTGGTATGAATCGAAACCAACGGAAACAGTCGGACCGAATCCAATGGGCGGACGTTGAATCAGCATTTGCGAGCCGGATACGAACGCGAGTGGTTACCAACATAACGCACATAGAGCCAAAGGACTTTTTAGAAGACGCCAGGTCAATGTTCACCCGACGAATAAGAAATATTCTGAAACAATACCTAACGATTAAAGTAAATACAACGTTTTGCGGGTTATTCGTTAAAACTGATGGTGATGAGGATAAATACGACATGAAACACTTCAATACGCCGAATATCATAATAGATCGTGGAACAGACCTAAAACAATGCTTCGTGGAACACGTACAGGAACCAATTCTAAGAAAATTAAGCGAATTTGCCGAGTCGGGGAGCGGGTGGACATTGTCCTCCATAATTAACTTAGCCGTGAACATCAACAAGTACACACCTTTCCGTGGATCAAGCTACATCGAATTGCCGCAGGAAATAAAACGAAAACATGCATGTATCAACGTAAAAAACTTCAACGATGACGCCTGTTTCGCGTGGGCAGTGGTATCTGCACTTTATCCAGCTAACAACAAAATTGCTCAAAGAACATCAGCGTACCCACACTTCTCAACGGTGCTAAATTTAGACGGGATACAGTTTCCAATGAAAATTCAGCAAGTGAGCAAATTCGAGAAACAGAACCCAGCTATATCAGTCAATGTGTTTGTACTAAAAAAACAAAATGGACATTTTGAAACCGTACCTGCTGCGCTAACGAGAGAGAAGAAAGAACACCACATAAATCTACTAATGATCCAGAACGAGTATTACGAGGATGAGGATAACGAACAGGACAACGACAACGATCAAGATTTACGCTACCATTTCTGTTGGATTAAGGACTTATCGCGACTTGTGTCAAGACAACTAGCAAACACCAAGAGTAAAAAATACATCTGTGATCGATGCTTAAATTACTTTCATACGGAGAATAAATTGATAAAACATACTGAAGACTTCGTGAACATGAACAACTGTCGGGTGATAATGCCAGAAGGGAAAAGCAAATACATATCGTTCAAGAATTATAGCAACAAAAAACGTGTTCCATTTATAATTTACGCGGACGTGGAATCATTCCTGCAACCGGTAACGGAAAACGAAAATCGGAAAAACACGACAACGTATCAACAACATCGGGCATACAGTATCGGTTACTACTTTCACTGCTCTTACAACCACCAGTTAAGCTACTATAGATCATACCGCGGGCCAAATTGCGAAAAATGGTTCGCGGAAGAACTGGCAACGTTACGTGAAAATATCTTGGAACCCATATATGACAACATAATACCAATGAACGAGTTAACACCAGAAGAACAACAGCAACTTAAATAACGAAGTACCGGGTGCCACATCTGCGAGAAACCATTCAAACCTGAGGATATTGTGGTTCGTGATCATAACCACTTCACCGGCGAATACAATGGACCTGCGCACAAGGGATGCAACTTGAATTATAAGGATTTTCATATGATTCCTGTTGTATTCCACAACTTGAGTGGTTATGATGCGCATTTCGTAATAAAGGATATTGCAACAGCCTTCGAGGGACGTGTCAACTTACTACCAATCAACAAGGAACGATACATTGCATTCACTAAACGTGTTACGGGCAGCGAAATTACATTCAGATTCATCGACTCTTTTAGATTTATGGCATCAAGTTTGGATAAATTATTTTCATACCTCAACGAATTCAACATAGTTAGATCGCAATTTCAGAACAGAGATTATAAATTACTAACGCGCAAAGGTGTTTTTCCGTACGATTATATATCAGGCTGGGATAAATTGGAAGAAACATGTTTACCATCACGGGAGAAATTCTATAATCGGCTCAACGACAACGATATCACCATGGACGACTACACACACGCACAAAAAGTTTGGGATACATTCAACATACAGACGCTTGAAGAATATTCAGATTTATATATGAAAACGGACATACTACTACTCGCGGATGTTTTCGAGAATTTTCGGGATACATGTATGCGCACACACGGATTAGATCCAGCTCATTGCTACACGTCGCCGGGACTTACGTGGGATGCAGCCTTAAAATATACAAAAGTGGAGTTAGAACTGATATCTGATGTGGATCAATTATTATTCATTGAACGTGGTATTCGAGGTGGACTAAGCCAGTGTAGTAACCGATACGCGACAGCAAACAATAAATATATGAACACCTACGATCCGGACGAGGAATCAAAATACCTGATGTACTATGACGTGAACAATTTATATGGATGGGCAATGTCACAATACTTACCAACGGGAAATTTCAAATGGATGGAAAATACTGACATAGATGTTCAACAAATACCCGATGATTCACCAATAGGATATTTACTGGAAGTGGATTTGGAATACCCGAGAGAACTGCACGATAAACACAACGATTTACCATTATGTCCAGAGAGAATGTGTGCACCCGGTACTAAACAGGAAATGTTACTGGCAACGCTATACAAGAAACAGAAATACGTGATACACTATCGGAATCTGAAACAATGTCTACAACACGGGATGAAGTTAAAGAAAATACATAAAGTGCTACAGTTTAATCAATCACCATGGCTTAAATCCTACATCGACTTGAATACAGCTCTAAGACAAATGGCGGGAAACGAATTCGAGAAAAATCTCTACAAGCTACTCAACAACGCGGTCTTCGGGAAAACGATGGAAATGTACGGAAACACTCGATTGTGAAATTGTTAACGAAATGGTATGGACGATATGGTGCGGAAGTTATGATAGCGAAACCGAATTTCCACAGCCGCACCATATTTGACGAGAATCTTATCGCGGCCGAACTACGGAAAACGGAAGTGTTTATGAACAAACCAATATACGTCGGGCAAGCAATTCTGGATATTTCGAAAACATGTGTCTACGATTACAACTACATACAGCCAACGTTCGGGAACAACAGCAAATTACTCTACACGGATACCGATTCATTGATTTACGAGATAAAATGCCCAGATATTTACAAAATAATGAAACGAGATATTCAATACTTTGATACGTCAGATTACAGCGCAGATAATCAATATAACATGCCAAGAGTCAATAAGAAAATACCCGGGTTAATGAAGGATGAGCTAAATGGACGAATATTTACAAAATTTGTGGGTTTAAGGTCAAAAATGTACAGTTGTCAAGTGGACGGCGAGGATCACACGAAGAAAGCGAAAGGTGTAAAGAACTCTGTGGTTAAGAAAACGATAACTTTTAACGATTACGTGGACTGTCTAAAACACAATACAATCATAAACCGACAACAAAACCTGATACAATCGAAAAAACATAACATGTATAGTGTAACTCAGAACAAGGTGGCGCTCAGCCCGTATGATACGAAACGATATATTGTCGAGGGGGAAACGGATACTTTAGCATGGGGACATTACTCGTTAAATTACTGAATATCAACAACGTTAAAATTAGTACGCAAGTGGAAATGGCATCGTCATCATCGGCTTACTGGAAACGGCTACAAATATTTTCAATTGAACTGGATAAACTACGTAAACGGATTGATACCTACGAAAAAACTATTGATGCTCTTGTAAAAATGCAAAATTTGAAATTGTCTGAACCGGAATCAATGGACTGGGATAAAATGGATGTTTCAATTGGTGAATTTTTCGAACGTGAACCAATGCTACTGAACGAACTGACTTTGGAAACATTTCTTCAAATCTACAAGTGGATCAGTTTGAATGTGCTGAAAAGTTATGGTGCGAAAATCATACAACGCACCTGGATTTGGTTACCATCCGATTATCGAGCCATGTTTCAAGAATGTGAACCATGTTTTGAACATTATAATCGACCATGGCACCAAGATCATATTGATGGACCACCTGGTTTGAAAATTCGCTGTGAAATGTGTAAGAATGGCGTGAAAATGGAGGAAAACTTTCAACCGCCTGTTGGTGAACCATTGACATTTGCAACACGGATTTCACACGTTGAAGATATATTTCTGACTCATCCTTATTTGTATACAAAAGTCAGAAATTTCGATATGTTATTATACTTAACAAAACAACTATTGAAATATGATATTTGGGTGCAACATCTGTATGCATATATGATACCCGAATATGCACAACGAATTTGTCAAGTATGGGATCAGTTAGCTGAAAACATGAAACAATTACGTTCGGGTGTTATTGAATATATAAACAAATCATACAATTTTTAATATTTATTTATTGTAAAAAATATTTCATATACAAAACATTTATTGTAAAAAATATTACATATACATTAATTGTGAAAATATTTTGTATTCATACTTATATTTTAAAAATAAAGAACAATAATTATTTACATATATGTGTTATTTATTTGAAAAAAAAACTTTTTTATCTTACAGATTATCAAAAATTAGATTGTTTAAACAATATCAGATTCTTGAATCCAGCTGTTGTTATCCGATGGGAAACCAAGCCACTTGACCAATACTTTCCCATCACGTCTCTTCAGAATTCGTTCCACGAGGTACACATCAGGATATTTAACTTTCTGTAGTTCATACTCGTAAAAGCTGCCTCGGATAGGCCGTTGATTGATATCTTCAAGTAGATATGTGACTGGATTTGTATGTTGAACTTTGACGATTTTAAAAATTTCCGTAGACCAATTCGGTGTGTAGCCTTTTTCAAAGATTGATTTAAATTTACTAATTCGAACAAAGTCGTTAACTTTATACTTGGCTGCACCAGCAATTTTTATATTACTGTATACATTAGATAATAAATATGCTTCATTATCAGTAGTGACATCTCGTGGAGCCATTTTGATTGTACGATGCTTTGTTCTATTATATTCATCAACTAAATCGTTAATTAATTGCAACCATTTATAATTACCGTTTAGAGAAAAAGCACGCCAAAGTTTATTCTTAATGGTACGATTAAAACGTTCAACGATTGAAGCTTTTAACGTACTATACGTAGAATAATGATTAATTTTATGTTTTTCCGTTAACGCCTTAAAGTTACTATTAAAAAATTCTCGGCCGTCGTCTGTTTGAAGGTGCGTCGGTGTGCGCTTGCTCTGTTTGAATATTGATTCCATGGCAGCAGTAACAAGCGCTCCAGATTTATCTTTTACCGGTACAGTCCAAGCGTACTTCGAAAATGTGTCAATAGCTGTTAACAGGTACCTATATCCATGATTTTCTTTCGCATAAGCACCCATTTCAACAAGATCAGCCTGCCATAAATCATCGATACCCTTAGTTATAACACGACGCCTTTTGAAATTTTTACGAGCCGGTTTGTGTAATTCGCTTACAACTTGTTCTTTAACTTTACTCATCTTGAACTGTTGGCATGGTATTTACAGTGAGTTGCTTATATAGGTTCGAAATAAATTGTATTTTATTTTCTAATTGCTTAAATTTAACGTGAAATTCCTCTTTAAATGCCGCATTTGCAATAGTATCCATTACCATTTTCAACTCATTATCCATGTTCTCCAAATGACTAAGTTTTGCGGTCACAATTGATTCAAATTGTTTATGTGAATTTTCAAGTGTTGTCATACCGTCCGAAATTTTAGCAAGCGCTTCATTAAGAAAAGCCAATTTAACAGCATCAGCTTTATGTTTAGGTGTGCGAACGTTTGTCAGACGTTTACCTTTCATATCGTAATCACCATTCGTTGTTAAATTAATGGAAGCGGCCTTTCCGCCACTGCTGAATCGACCGAATTTGTCAACGCTCATGTTTGAAATGACTATCTAATCAGGTTGATCACCTGTATTTATTCTATTACATCAGCCTCACGCAATTCCTCTAAAATGGCTTGTATCTCATTTTGATGATTGGTATGTCCAGTTTGCTGTGATGCAACCAATAATATTAGCCTATCGATAAGTTCGTCTATATCATTCCAATAACGATAATCAATCGTTTGATTAGCATCATAATGCATTAAACCGGAACCGGTTGGTTGTCGTTTGGGTGTTGACGTGTACCTTGGTGACGATGGAAAAAGTTTTTTTATAATTATTCTATACTTATAACTTTGATTTGAATTAACTGGTGCATTAATATTATAACTTCTTTTATGCGCATTAGTACTTTTTAAAATGGTCTTATAAGTATCTAAATCCGACTGTGTGTATACATGATGATTTGGATATTTTTTAAACATTAACTCAAAGAGACCTTCAGTGCCGGGGTAAACGATGTTGTTAATAATAAAATTATCATCAATTATATCCAATTCAGAATTACCAATCATCCATTTATTTGTTCGCTCATCTATACGCGGTCCATAGGTATGATCAAGGGTTCTTTTAGCTCTACGTGTGGTTGCTAACGTGAGATATTTTTCAGCTAGTGCACCAACATAGGGTTTTGCTGTAGGTCGACTACTTTGTTCCATCACATAAGGTGTTGCTGTAGGTTGACTACTTTGTTCCATAAGCGTTAACCTAAATATCTCAGTATCATCATCATCGTTACTAAGAAAACGTGATTTTATATCGATATCAGAATCAGTTGAAAGACGTGCTTTTTCAATTTTAGGTTTTTCATCTTTAAGCAAGGAACTTTTTATTGGTTCGTTTCTTATTTCAGCAGCTAGTTCCTTAAGTGGCTCCGTTATTGGTTTATATGATTCTTGTAAATTTTTCTCTCGTTTAAACTGACTATCTTTGAGCGCACGGTATTTGGCGCGTATAGATTTTGTGACATTGACGATTTTTCGTTTTAGCTCCCGTTCTTTATCCATAGTGTGTGCGTGCTTATGCTATTACAGTTTACTAGCAAATGTGCAGTGTGAACGTGTACACAGCCATTTTATAGCTTTTTCGAACCGAATTGATGAACTGAACAGAGATTTCAGTCGAACCGCACACTATTTCAGTCGAACCGCACACTATTTCGGTCGAACCGCACACTATTTCGGTCGAACCGCACACTATTTCAGTCGGACCGCACACTATTTCGGTCGAACCGCACACTATTTCGGTCGAACCGCACACTATTTCGGTCGAACCGCACACTATTTCGGTCGAACCGCACACTATTTCGGTCGGACCGCACACTATTTCGGTCGGACCGCACACTATTTCAGTCGGACCGCACACATTTCCGGTCGAACCGCACACTATTTCGGTCGAACCGCACACTATTTCGGTCGGACCGCACACATTTCCGGTCGAACCGCACACTATTTCCGTCGAACCGCACACTATTTAGGTCGGACCGCACACATTTCCGGTCGAACCGCACACTATTTCGGTCCAACCGCACTGCGTCAGTAGGTATGGGGCCACTTGGCAACGCAGTGTAATTGCCTATATTCAGGGGCAAGTATTTGAATATTGATGCTGAGTAAGTATAGTATCATCTAGCAATGAACTATATGTAAATGGTAAAATGAGTTAGTCTATTTCGGTTCGAAACACAATGGTATTTCATATAGAAATAATTTATATGTTATTGATCAGTTTTTAATTTGAATAAAGATATCGAAATTTTTACGATACCTTCCGCTATTCAACTCACTGTCTTTATCTATAACCAAAAAGTTGAACCTTTCACGCCAACATTCATTGCAAATTTCTTTGAACTGATCGAATGACATGTCACTACCTACATGTTCTTGGAAAACATGTTTGATATTAGTTAAATCTCGTTTAAATAAAACTAGTAAATTAGCATTATCCGTAAGTAATTGTTTTGGCATGAAACTGTATGTCTGACAAAGATAGAAGACTGAAACATCTTTATGACGCCCCATACTGAAATATGCTCTAATATTATTTTGTTTATCCGTTGCAACATCGTCAAATATAAAAATTGAATTATTTTTTACATCTTCTGGCGTTATAACATCATCATTATTAGAAAAAGTAAAATATCCTAAACCCCTTATTGGTTTGAGAACGCGTTTCAGATACTCATACTTTGGTTGGCAGAGTGATTTTGAATAGAGATAAACATTTTCAAAACTTAATCCATTCGGATGTTCTAATAAATTTAATAAAATGCTAGTCTTGCCGCACCCCGAAGGACCAGAGATTATACATCTTATACTATCCGGTAATAAGGGGCCATGCTTTTTTTCAGCTAATGTGGTTGACACAAAATCCATATTTTTGATTGGTAGTTCAACATATTGTTTTACGTAACGCATTTTTAACGCTACTGATTTATTATATAAGCGCTAACCCCCTTATATACTTACGCGCAGTAGTCATCATGAATCACTACAGCGTGGATTGGCGTACCTTAGGTCTTGAATGTATACTCGTCAACAATGAATTTAATTGTTGCAGTGATCCACAAGTTACCGACAACAATGAAATTAAATGGTTTAACGATTCTGATGAACCATTGTTGTCAATAGTTTTTAGTCATATTGAAAAGGATGATATTATGCATCTATGTATTATAATTTCTAATTGTTGTGAAAAGAGGATTTATTTGATTGAAAGTGATCAAAATTGTAAATTAACTGTTCATGAAATTGATTCTTTTCAATTTTTCATGAATCTATAAATAGCTCGAATCAAATATTATCAGCATTCAGTTCTAATGTTACGTCACAACCGGCAACAACAACAACGAAGTGGTCGTGGACTTGTTAATTCATTAATTAACAAATTACCGTTCGAACTTCACATACCCGGCTATCAGTATTGTGGACCGGGTACAAAATTACAAGAAAGATTAGCAAGAGGTGATCCGGGAATCAATAAATTAGACGAAGCTTGTAAGGCACACGATATCGCTTACTCGAAAAGTAAAAATCTCTCTGATCGACATAAGGCGGATTTAATTTTAGCAAACGCAGCCTGGGATCGAGTTAAATCTTCAGACGCAAAATTTGGTGAAAAAGCTGCTGCGTGGGCAATAACAAACGCCATGAAAGCTAAAGTAAAACTTGGTATGGGTGTGAACAAAAAGGCTACACTCGGGCAAGTGCGAAGAAGTGTACGCGGTACCGTTAAAAAATTAAAACGTGAACCAGTTAATAATGCTGTAAAGCTTGCTCTTAAAGCGGCTAAAGTTGCAGCTAGGGGTAAAAAAATTAAAACACCACGTATTATTCCAATACCTAAAACGGGTGGTGTTCTACCACTTTTACCAATTATTGCGGCACTTTCGGCAGCTGGTGCGTTAGCGGGTGGTGCATCAGGAATTGCGAAAGCTATTAATGATGCTAAAGCGGCACAAAAACAGTTGAATGAAAGTGAACGCCATAACCGAACGATGGAGGCTATTGCTATACGTAATGGCCGGGGTTTGTATATAAAACCATATAGAAAAGGATTAGGATTATACTTGCAACCGTATCCAAAAAACTTATAATGAAATTGCCCGAGCGGGCACTAACAGATAGAGATTTACGTAAATATGCTAAATATTTACCCCATTTTCGTGGTGTATTTATGCGCGATAATTTACCCAAACGTGGACCGTGGTATAATGAATGTGGTATTTTAAATTTAGATAGTTCTACCGGACCTGGTACTCATTGGACCTGTTACTGGAAAAATGGTAATCAGGTAGATTATTTTGATAGTTTTGGTAATTTAAAACCACCGCTTGAAGTGGCTCGCTACCTCAGTGGAAACAATATTACATACAATTATAATAAATATCAAGATTACAATTCCTATAAATATGGTCATTTATGTTTGGAAAGAAATCAACGCTTGTCATTTTGAAAGACGAAGTCATGGCGTTCACATTAACTTTATCGGGAAATACTTCTATACTCACTGCACACTATTTTCCGGCAATTCAACTTAAAAATCAATATGAGTGTGCTCTATTAGATTTCCAAGTATACAATTCAATTCCTAATGTAACTGCTAAAAATAATTTATTACATTATGGTGATAATGATGTAATATCATTTCCTACCGGCACCTTTGAAATAGATGATTTAGCTGCATATATAAACAAAACTATTTACAACAAATATGGCAATATAATATATAACAACGAAAATGATAAACCATACATACATCTAAGGGCTAATAATAACACACTCAATTGAGAAATAATTAGCAATAAAGCTATTGATTTCACTAAACCTAATACAATTGGTTCACTTTTAGGGTTTACTAAACGGAAATTGGAACCACACAAGCTTCACTCATCTAATGAGCCTGTCAGTATTATGAAGGTGAATGCAATACGCATTGAATCTAATATTACGAGTAATGCTTATATGAATGGTATGCTAGCTCACACACTTCACGAATTTTCACCTCTTGTTGCGCCAGGGTATAAAATAGTTGAGATACCGCGAAATATAATCTATTCACCAGTAACCGTTAGAGAGTTAACATCTCTTTCGCTGAAAATTGTCGATCAAGACGGTGATTTGGTAGACTTTCGCGGTGAAACAATCACAGTACGTTTGCATTTGAGACCATGTTAATTTACAATCTGGAGCAACCCGCCGCTAGGCTATATAATAGAGGGTTTTTACAGCCTGAGCTCATTCAGTTGAATACCATTAAACGTAAAGCATTTAAGCAACAGCGTATTTCACCTGAACGTTTAGCATTTCTTGAAGCATTGGGTCACCAAGTTAAAAGAAAATGGTATACAGCGATGTATTAAATATTCCTGGTGGCTCACAAATTGACGATAGCATTACTAACTTTGAATATCATACATATGCGCCCTTTTTACGATCCTTTAAGAATAATGACGAAGTTAGAATATTAATTCAAAACCAGGACTTGTACATTTTACCTAGTGAAAGTTTTATTTACATTGAGGGGAAAATTTTAAATAATGAAAATGCCGTTCCAGATATAAAATTGGTTAATAATTGTATTGCCTTTCTATTCGATGAAATTAGATATGAATTAAATGGGGTTGAACTTGAACGTGTTAGGTATGTTGGTCTAACATCGACATTGAAAAATTATTTATCGTTAAACGATGGTGAGAGTAAACAATTACTAAACGCTGGTTGGTCGATTGATAATGATTGTACAATAAAATTACCACAAGCCAACTTTAACTTTTGCATTCCGCTTAGAAAATTATTGGGATTCGCTGAGGATTATGGAAAAATTATGTTAAACTCAAAGCATGAATTAATTCTTATTCGTGCACGAACTGACAACGATGTAATTGTTTCAAAATCGGATTCGTTGAAATTTGAAATAAATAAACTCGAATGGCGTGTTCCACATGTAACTGTTTCAGATGAAATTAAACTATCACTGCTAAAATATGTTGAAAAAGCTGAACCTATACAGATTAGTTTTAGAGCGTGGGAAACTTATATTCAACCTGCATTACCCACTACACAACAAAACACTTGGGTTGTAAAAACAACTACACAGCTAGAAAAACCGCGATATATCATTTTCGCTTTACAGAAAAAGGATAAAAATGTTTCTAAGTTTGATCATTGTGATTTAAATAATTTCAAAGTTTACCTAAATTCAAAAGTTATGATGATTTGAATATTAAATTTGATATTAATCAGTATGCAATACTTTATGATATGTATACCCGCTTTCAATCCTCATATTATCATCGTTCCAATGACCCGCTCTTAAATTGGGAAAATTTTAAAACTATAGCTCCGATAGTTTTTATCGATTGCTCACATCAAAATGAGTCACTGAAAAGCGGTTCAGTTGATGTTCGTTTAGAATTTAAATGTAATAAAGATATTCCAGCTGGTACGACAGCAATAGCCATTTTAGTTCATGATGTCATTTTCGAATACATTCCACTAACTAACCTAGTTAAAAAGTATACCAAATTACCCCCACCACTTTTAGTTATTCTATATAAAGTTGTGGATTGTGTGAATAATTTCAGTTCTACGGCGGCGGTAAAAAATGGCGTTTCTTGACATACAAGGCTATCAAGGAGCTAACAACCAATTTTATTTTAAAGAAGTTGGTATTGCTGCAGAAAATTCAGATGATATATTACATCTTATATTCGACGCACCGTTTGATTTCAACGAGTTGCCGAAGAAATATCAACGAGTAGCCCGTTGGCTTTGCCGAAATTGGCATGGGATACCTTGGTCGTATGGATTTATTCCGTACAAAAAACTTCATACCATATTGAAACCTATATTAAAGAAGTATGATGTTATATACGTCAAGGGCGGTGAAAAAAAGAAATGGATATCAAGTTTGTTTGATGGTACCGAAAACCAGCCGTGGATTCTGAATTTGAAAGAAATATTTGATGTACCGAAGATTTCCATTCTGCGAGATGAATATTATTCAAGACGCTGTATGCTTCATTCAGATAAAATTTGTTCATTAGAAAATTGTATTCTTTTAAAAAATTTTTATATGGAAAATAAATAGATTTTAAGTAATATATAGATTTAAGCAATTTAATTTTTTGTATAGGGTAAAAGCCCCCTTTGTGGAACGGTATCTAATACTGGACCAGTTTTGACATTTACATATTTATTTCTTTAATTAAGTAAGGAAACTTTAAATGCGAGGTGAATTTAAATTGAAAAACAATCATTCTATTAATAATAATTTTTGTTATCAGACGTTTCTTTCAGAAATAACTTCATTAATATGTAAATATTCATAATTAGATACCGTTCCACAAAGGGGGCTTTTACCCTACATATTCTATAAATAAAATTTAAAAAAAAAAATATTATGTGCGTTTTATTTAATTATTACCCTGAATTCCCCTATTTTTTACAGCAAGAAGTTAGTTTCGTTAATCTATAAAAGTATTGACAAAAATCTTATGAAATTTTTTTATTCTAATTGAAAAGCATATTTCATGATACACCCTGTATAAGAATACACTCATGCATACATGCATTTATACCTGCACCCATCTATACATGCATTTGTATATCATAATTATATTATGCATGTGTGATGTAAGTTTTAAGATGATATTCTATAAATTTTTTACCCCAAAACTACTAATTTATAAAAAAAAATTTAGCAAATCTTAATGATGTTATAATTTTTATATTAAACAACATAGTTAAATTATAGTATACATATTAAGAAATAATCCAAGTATTTATTGTACAGTAATATATACGAATTTATTTGCAAACATATTACTTTTTTGCTAATTAAGCAAATATTTTTCCAATGCTGATAAAAGTGATAAATTATTTTAGTTAGATTTTATTGACATAAAGACTACATTTACTAGTATGTATTTATAAAATTAAAATTAAATAGCGATATACAGAGTGTATACATAACATATTCTTAATATATAATCGGTCAGAAATCTGGACTCTGGAATCTGGAGTCTGAAGTCGTGATTGCGGCTAGCGCTTGGTACAGTGCCCCCACAAAATTTAGCGGTCTCCCAATCTTAAATAAACAATTTTAAAATTATTACATGATCCAAAATTATTATATAAATAAACAAATATAACAAAAATCCCCGCTTGTATGAATCATACTATAATTATAATTCAACAATCAGGCCATAAATTAAAAAATGCCGTGAGCAGCGGAGCCCCATCACGGAAGTCGAATTTTTCGTTTCATCTTCGGTATTGAGTGTCTACAAGCGAAATATAATTGAAAGTTCACAAGCGATTTGTAATTTTGGTGGCTTCAAAACTGATGATGAGTGTCCGGTTGATCGGGGCTTTAAAAAAAGGTTTTAAGTTTTTAAGGGCTGAATCTCAGTAAATTTCAATTTTGTGCCGATAGCAGTTAACAGGGAAAAAGCCAACACAATTCGTACGAGGGCATTTCTATCCATGCTTATCCGCCAATTGCCTTTGTGTTTTATTTTTAAATATTAAAAAAGGAACTTAAATAGTAAACTGGAAGGCTTTTATGAAGATATTTTTTCTTTCCAAAAAAATCCAAAATTTCTATTTTATAAATAATAAAAATCCAAAATTCCTAATTTATAAATAAACAGTGACTTTAATAACATTTTCAAATTACTTAATATGTATGTATTTCATTTGTTAAAAAATTGTATTCACTTTTTTTTAAATTTTTTAAAATTACTATTCGCCTACTTGTATTTAGAATAAAAGTAATGCATTTAAAACACATTTAACAATAGCATTCAATTCCGATGTAAAAATGGAAGAAGTGGGGGGAAAAGTAATGTGGACTCCCTAAAAGGTACTAGCTGGATACTAACTGAATACACGTACAAAATTTCAGCCCTCTAGGTTTCCTTAGAGAGTCTCTAGACGTGTTAGAAAACAAGCAAAAAAATTAAGAAAATATTGGCGTAAAAATCGTGGGGGTAAGGGTTAAAAGTTGAAACCCCCAAAAAACAGTGTGTGGCTATTAGCTTAACCTGTACACAAAATTTCAGCCCTCTAGGTTTATTTGGGGAGATTTTGACCCGAACGAAATTGTTAAAAAACAAGAAAAATCATGTTCTTTTGGGTATAAACATGGTGGCGGTAGGGTTTGAAAGTCGAAACTCCCAAAAGGCACCCCCTTGATACTAACTCAATCCGAATACAAAATTTCAGCCCTCTAGGTTTATTTGGGTGACCTGTGCGAGTGGTACAAACTTCGAAAACGTCGAAAATGCATGAGATTGTAGCTTAAAAAGGAGGGGGGGTGGGGGTAAAATATTAGAACCTCCAAAAAGCACAACCTAGGTACGAACTTTATCAACACACCAAATTTCAACCCTCTACGTTAATTCTGGGGGGCTGGGGGCCTGTTAGATCCAGCGAAAATCGTTTTTCACCTCTCTACTCCCACCAAATCATCCTAGGAAGCTGAATTTTGGATATGTTTTAGATAATTGACCGAAACATTATTTAAATCCGGTTTGGAAACGCTTTATTGCTTTTCCGCCCCCCACCACCCCCATAAAGGTCGGGTCAGAAAAAAAATTTGCCCAAAATTTGACCCCACTTTGATAGTATGAGGTGCCTCGAAAATGAGCCCCATTTACCAAATTTCATCTCTTAACTTCCATAGGGGGGCCCTACACAAATTAAAAGGTGGCGGGAATATATATATATATATATATATACATATACATATATATATATATATATATATATATATATATATATATATATATATATATATATATATACATATATATATATATATATATATATACATATATATATATATATATATATATATATATATATATATATATATATATATATATATCAGACATTTTTTCTACATATTCGTGTTCTACGGGTCCGAAAACGGATAGCGCCCCTACTCTCGCCTCTCGCAGCTCTTATCGTATAGACTGTATAAGTCTAATTTTTCGGAGAAAATTCGACTAAAAAATTCTAAGAAAACTATTTCGCATTTGAAATCAAACAAAGAAATTGCTGAGTCATCAAAATCTTAAATGAACATTTTTTTAAATTAAAACTTATATAAATAAACAAATTAAAAAAGTGCTGACTTTGCTGAAAACAGGCTTAAACTTGTTGAAAAGTACAGTAGACACTCGATTTACAGTACAGTAGCGGTCTGAAATCTGGACCCCGGAGTCTGATTTTAAAATCTAGCGCTTGGTACAGTGCCCCCACAAAATTTAGCGGCCTCCCAATTTTCGTTTAAGATGACGCAATTAAGTGAGGCCCAGATTTACACGTAATAAGCACAGTACACTTCAAAAAGTAATCGGACACCTTTTTGGTCAGGGGGCCCACACTTTTGACACAGTAGTGTACCAAAAATTTAAGTACAGTGCGGCGTCAAAAGTTTAGGACCACCCCTTGGATTAGGATATTCCCCACATTTTGACGTGGTAGTTCGTTTAAAATGATGCAATTAAGGCAAGCGCGTGTTGGGGTCAAGGTTTGCACGTACAGTACGCTTCAAAAAGTGATCGGGTACCTTTTATGGTCAGTGGGGCCCGCACTTTTGACACGGTGGTGCACCAAAAATTTAAGTACAGTACGGTGTCAAAAGTTTGGGGCCACCCCCGAGTTAGGGTATTCCCCATATTTTTGACGTGATAGTGTACCTTTCGTTTAAGATGACTCAATTAAGTGAGATTAAAGGCTAAGGCTTGCATGTACACACAAAAAATAAGTACAGTGCGCTTCAAAAAGTGATCGGACACCTTTTTGCTCACGGGGGTCCGCACTTTTGACATGGCAGTGTACCAAAAATTTAAGTACAGTACGGTGTCAAAAGTTTGGGGCCACCCCCGAGTTAGGGTAACCTCACATTTTTGACGTAGTAGTGTACCCCAGCTATCAATTCATTCTGCGCATGCGCCGGGTTCTAAAATTCAGTTTGCCCATGCGGGGCAAACTGAATGATGAAATGGAATGATTTGAATGATGCAATTGGTTTTAAGAAATTTCACAATTGGGGTGCTAAAATTTCTGAATGACCTTGAAATATTTTAACCCTTAATAATAAATTTTCTATTGCTAACCAATTAATGAAACCGATTGACCTTTTATGACCATTTTTTGACCTTTTAAATAATGTAATTGGTCAATCGAAAGGGTCTAGCAGACTTACCATATGAAAATTGCACTGACGTCATTTGGCATAGTTTAACCTTTTAAATATTGCTTGTTTGCCGAAAGTATTGATACCCGTGATTTTAGATCTCTGCTCTCACTTATAAGGGAGATATGGGGGTAACAACCCCTAAAGATATTTTCTTTTTTACTCAGAAACTATGAGAGATATTTGAATGAATCGAACACCAAAAAATAGATATCAATCAGCTCTATATTTGGTATTTTTTTATATCTTTTGATTAATTTTCAGAAGTGTAAAACACTATATTTATTATTTAAGGGTGGTGTTTTATATCAACCACTGAAGATACACTAACCAAATAAAAATTATATAATCATCTGAGAGTCTGCTCTAACATATTATAAATACAAAAGTTTACATTTAGTGAAACATGGTTAAAAATAACAACGATTAGGGTAAATGCGGGAGAAATGCCCCGTTGGTAGATATGCCGCAGTAGCCATAATTCGTACGCTGATCAATAGATAGCGCTAATAATGGATTATATGGTTAAAATAGTTTGTTAATTTAATTTTTAATTTTTATTATTAAAATGTAAGTTTTTTAACATAGATATTTTGTTAAGCATTTAATTCATTCAAATTTAAGAATGTATATTTCATTATTTTAAGGAAAATGAGATTTGTTGTTAATTTAGGTTTATTTTAAAAGTACTGTATAAAATTTTAGGTTAGAATTCCGCACTATGCTTGCTATAACAACATGCGGCATCTATCCGAACAAAAAGGAGAGATGTCGCATTTAAACTTGGTATAGCTGCCGTATTACATATTGAAAACATATACCTTAATCATACAATTTTATTTTTGGTTATAAATTATGCCACGTAATTATAAAAGAGCCAGGTAAAGCTTTCGTATTAGTGAAGGTAACGAAAATAATGATGATTTCCTGTGTATTGAATGTTTTGGAAAGTACTCAAAAACAACGAAAAAAGTTAACTGGTTAAGATGTATAAAGTGCCAAAAATGGTCACATACGACATGTAGTGTGCATGGAGATGTGTGTAATATATGTTTAAGAGAATTGCCCCGCCAAAAAAGTGGAAAATTTTTAATATAACCTATGCGACGTCTCTCCTTCTTTGATGCGGCATCTCTCCCATGGGTGTGGGAGAGACGCCGCTTTGCAGGCTCTACAAAAATGTTAATTATGAATCCTTTACGACTGAGAATTTAAGTTTATTATTATTATTATTATTATTTTTTTATTAAAATTGGGGTACTGCTGCCGGTGAATGGCGTGGTCAGCAGCACCCGACGGCATCGCCTACTAAGGACATGCACCGCCAAGCACGGTAGAAAAAAATAAAAACAACACGTAAAGACAGGGACACATAAATGCACTAGACAACGGACAAACATACACATATAAAATCCAACGATGAGCCCTGCCATCCCAGGGCTTAAAAAGAGCGGACAGTCCTTGGTGACGGTACGATAAGTACTAGGCAGAGCGTCCGGTCACCAAGGCCTGAAAACCATCGCTGAGACTCCCCCGAGGTACAAAGGGCCTCGGGGTGGAGGAACCTGACTAGAAATACACATATCACAACTAGATAAATATCACAAATGGTATCACAGATAATACTTATTACGTTACTGGGAGGCCACCGTCCAACCAGTGAAGCAATAAGGAGTTAAGACAATACCGCTGTGGAGCCATAACAACAGGCCCACAGCGGCATAACAAAATATCACAGATACATAAAAACAATAAAAACAATGTGCAACCTCGGGTGTAAAGAGCCCTCGGTGGTACATCGTTAAAAAACAATAACGGAAACAACAAAACAAGTATAAATAACAATAGTAACACTAAGGATGTAAAGGCCCTTAGTGGCATAACGAGAGACTAAAAGTACCCTGCCAGACCAGCTGGAACAGAGTATCGTTAATAAATAAGACACTCACAAAAATTTTTGAAACACATAAATTAAAATCGCTGGGAGATAAAATTTACTGTCGGGGGAGAATCCAGAGACGACTTCCAATAAAATTTAGAGATGTAATGCCCCTAAAGTCTCTGAAGAAAATGCGAATTTCTGAAAAATTCAAGCATCTTTCTTTCAGAGACAGCATCATAAGCTAAAGCTTCGGCTACACTATCTGGGAGCTGCAGCCTTTGGCGCAATAACGCAAGGGCTACACATTCCTCAACTATATGCCTCACGGTCAGCGCCGTCCCGCAGGCGGCGCACCTTGGCTGATCCTCACCGGCGAGAAGATGACGATGTGTTAACGCCGTGTGGCCCAAGCGTAAACGTGTCAGGGCCACACTTTCTCGCCGGCTCAGATTTACAGGTGCCGGAGTTCTTCGGACCCCAGGTTTCACCTGTCTGAGCTTAGCCGTGACGTTTTTCCACTCACGTTGCCATTTCTGATCGATCGCGGATCTAATGCACACTCTCAGATCCTCTGGACGTATGGCAATCTCCTGTGGCTCAGCGACTTCGGCTGCATGACGTGCTGCCTGGTCGGCGAGTTCATTGCTAGGTATTCCCACATGTCCGGGTATCCAGAAGGTGATAGATTTCTGGCGGAGCATGTAGAGATACGTCAGGATGTTCTGCACCAGTGGATCGATGGTATGAGAGTGGCAGATCGCTTGCAACGCGCTCAACGAGTCGGAACAAATGAGGAATGCGCTGTCTTCCGATGTTCGACAGAATCGAAGGGGTTGCAAAATAGCAAATAATTCTGCAGTATACACAGTGGCCTGGGGAGGAAGTGACCAAGCGTGAGGATCGTCACGAATGACGATGGTACTTCCATCCGTAGCTGTTTTGGAACCATCTGTGTATATGCAGAGAGAGTCAAGTTCGCTAATGATCTCATAAATCGATATTCGAATGAACTGGTCTCCTCCTTGTTGAGACCAGTCAGGTCGAAACGACACCTTGCTTTAGGGATCAGCCAAGGAGGTACTTCCATAGGACGTCTGGGAAGTACCTTGGCGAACTGTAAGTGCAGACTTTCTAATAACTCCTGCGTTCGAACGGCCACTGGTCGACTTGTGGTGGGACGTCGACCATAGAGCCCCTGTAAACGGTATCTGAAGAGAGTCGGGTGGTTTATATGTGAAGGTGTTGCATATACCCCCGCTGCATAATTGAGCAGGAGACGCTCACGTCTCAGTCGCAGCGGAGGCAGACCCGACTCTACGCACAGGCTCATAGAAGGACTTGTTCGAAATGCTCCCGTAGCCAGTCGTATGCCTGCATGGTGAACAGGATCTAGGAGTAGAAGCGCAGACGCCCGGGCGGAGGAGTAAGCAATGCTGCCGTAATCAATCCTAGCCAGAACTAGCGAGTGATACAGGCGAAGCAACGACTCCCGGCCCGCACCCCACGATGCATCAGCCAAGCACTTGAGCATGTTTATTGTCCTGCGACAACTCGCAGCTAAGGCTTGGAGGTGTGGGTGCCACGTAAGTTGTTTGTCAACAATATGTCCTAGAAACCTGACGCTATCAACACACTGAAGACTGGATCCTTTTAACGTGAGAACGGATCCGGATGTGCGTTGCGCTTTCTGCAGAAGTATACCGCCGATGTTTTTTGGGGTGAAAATCGAAAACCAAGAGCTTCTGCAGAAGCCACCAATTCGTTAATGCCTTGTTGCAGCCGTTGTTGGATATCCTCAATGGAATCGGCTGCATAGAAAATTGTGAGGTCATCAACGTACAAACAACGACGAATTGGAGCCGAAGCTGCAATATGACTGACTGCGATAGAAAACAAGGTGACACTAATGGTGGAGCCTTGAGGAACACCATTCTCCTGGGAGTGGGCCTCAGACTCAATGTCACCTACCCGGACACGAAAAGAACGGTCAGTCAGGAAACTTTTTACGAACTGAGGGAGGTTCCCTCTTAATCCCCAGTCGTGCAGCTTCTTGAGAATGCCATACCCCCAGGTCATATCATAAGCTTTCTCCAAATCGAAAAACACAGCCACAAGGTGTTTTCGTTGGAGAAAGGCGTCGTGAATGGCATTCTCGAGGCGAACAAGATGGTCCGTAGTCGAATGGTATCGGCGGAACCCACATTGATATTTAGGTATGAGGTTGTGGGATTCCAGCCACCAGACGAGACGGTTGTTCACCATTTTTCCAATACCTTGCTGAAACAGCAAGTCACGGTTATTGGACGGTAGCTAGTTAGTTGCGATGAATCTTTACCCTCTTTCAGCAGCGGAATGATGGTAGCTTCCCGTCACTGCGGAAGGTAAACGCCTTGCCTAAAAATTTCGTTATAAGATCCAGTAACTTACACTTACCAGGATAAGGCAGGTTCCGGATCATGGCGTAGGGATCTCATCAGGTCCAGGGGACGTGTCCCCAGATCCCCGAAGCGCCTCCAGTAATTTTTGCATAGAAAACGGTTGGTTATACTGGAGGGATTCATCTGAGATAAAATCAAGATCATTTTGTTCATGTTCGATCTTGATCCGCAGGAATTCCGGGTCATAATTCTGGGAGCCACTGACACGCTCAAAGTGCTTAGCTAAGCAATTAACTATTTCTGCGCGTTCAGTGATGTTCCGACCGTCGACGACGAGACGGGAGGGCATTGGTGAACGGGAGGATTTCCCAGTAATGGCCCTCACTCTTCTCCATACCTCCGAAGTTGTTGTGGAGGTATTTATGGCCGAAACATATTACTTCCATGATAGACTCTTCTGTTCTTTTATTGTTCTCTTACAGCGTGCTTGCGCACGCTTGTAAGCTATCACGTTTTCCTGCGTGGGGCGACGTCTGAGTTCGTGGTACGCCGGCTTTTTCTCGGCAACTGCTACTCACACGACTTTATTCCACCACGGTAAACGACGTTTAGGTGGAATTTTGGACGACATAGGTATACTCTTATGTGCTGCCGCTTCAATGACACTTCAATGAGGACATTTTCTCCACATCGTCTTTTACGTCTCCAGTCAGCTCGGGTGTACGGAATGAATCAACGTACATGTCCCAGTCAACTTGACGGAGACGCCATCTCGGCGAAGACGATTGTGGAGTCATCGGCGTGGTACTATTTAAAATAATAGGAATATGGTCACTCCCGTATGAGTATTACCCCAGCGTCCACTCGAAACGGTGTGCCATGACCGGTGAGCAGAATGATAAGTCGATAGCCGACAGCTCACCGGTTCTTGCATTTATAAAAGTACCTTCACCGGAATTCAACAAGACCGTTTCAGACTCATCTAGAAAGCGTTCGATGAGTCTTCCACGTGCGTCTCTTGTGCTACAGCCCCACATAGGGCTGTGAGCATTGAAATCTCCTAGTAACAAAAATGGACGTGGTAACTGTAAGGTAAGCTCGGTCAGGGATTCGACATTCCAGTCGAAGTCTGGTAGGTAGAACGAGCATACTGTGAACTGGGGCGGTTTTAAAAATTGTACTGCAACTGCTTGTAGGGGGGTGTTTAATGGATGGTCCCGGAATGGGGTGCCATCTTTAATGATAATGGCAACACCCCCCCTCGCCCGGATGTCTGGCTGTACATTGTGCCGGCGGATGTGATAGTTTCTCATAGAAAATTGTTCCGCCGGCTTTAAGTGTGTTTCTTGTAAGCACACGCACATGGGCGTGTGCTCAGCCAAAAGCATCTGCAATTCACAGTAATGATGTTTTACACCATTACAGTTCCATTGAATAATCGCCATTTCTGTTACTACTTAGAGTTGCTCGCTAGGAAGTGTGGCTACTTCCTAGGTTTTCCCTTGGTCCAGCCTTTTTTTCGCTTAACAACTTGTACCTCGGCATCGGAGTTATCAGACTCCGTGGCCGAGGTATTGGTGTACGCGTCGGTGGTAGAGCGTTTAACGCCCGTCCGCACCGACGCGGTCGACATATCCGAGTCGCTCACTGGTGTTGGTATTGAGCGACTCGGGTGGGGGGAGACCGGGCGGGTAAGTGTGCCCGGTCGGGACGGCGCCTTTTGCCGCTGGGGCAGCGGAGCCGTCGTTTGTGGAGGCAGCATTGACTCTGCCTCCGAGGTGGAGGTGGTTGGTCCCTTTTTCGGGGACCGTTGTTGGGCCACCTCCATCTCCCCCTCGCTGTGACGTCTTCTGACGCCTGACGATGATTTCTTCGGTGACTTCTTTGGAGAAGACGTCACAGTTCTCACAATAGGTCCCTGAGGGCTGGTTGTCAGCACCCTCTTGGCCTCTGAGACCTTGGCTGGCACATCAGCGGCTTTTTGTGGTGTAGAGCTACTTACACCCACATGCATTGTAATTTGCATTCACTTCATCGCTTGTTTTAGCTCTTTTATTTCATTATTAGCCGCTGAAGGGGCGGGGGCTGCAGCAGCGCGTGCATATCCATCCAGAGCGGAACGACGAGGCATGTTACCCAAAAGTTTACGACGTGCCTCTGGGTAAGTAAGTCGTTCCATGGCTCTCAGCTCCTGGATGGCTGATTCTTCTTTGAACTTGAGGCAATTCCGTGACTTGGCGGAATGATTGCCCCCACAGTTCACACATTTTATCGGTTCGCCACACGGTCGTCCTTCGTGCAGTGGCTTACCGCACACGCAGATCTGCTGCTCGACGTTACAACGTTGTGAGACGTGTCCGTACTTTTGGCATCTATAACAGCGCATTGGCGCTGGGATGTACGGACGGACGTCCACTTTGTTGAACAGGCCTCTGATCACTTGCTTCGGAAGACTTGTCTTATTGAATGTTAACAGGATTAAGGGGGACTCTGGATGTTTGTTCCCCCTGTTGTACTTGAGTCTTCTGGCCTCTATAACTCCCTGAGGAGACATCTCCGACACTATCTCATCAAGTGGGCAATACGCAAGTGATGGGTGCATAATGACACCTCTGGAGTAATTTAATACACCATGTGGTGTCACTTCCACCGCGTATTGCCCTAGGTTTTTCATAGCTAAAATTTTCTCTGATTGTGTCTTTGAGAATGCCTCCACGAGCAACCCTTTGCCCGACAGTTTGGCATCCTTGACATTACCAATTTCACTATTAACCAATCTGGCCAACAGGAAGGGACTGACTTTGCTGAAGTCGCCTTCCGTTGGTTTTAAAACAATAAATTCTACGAACTCCTCTTGCATTCTTGGGGCGTCCAAGGGAATCAGACGCCCACGATTTTTCCTTTTGATTTCTTGCTGGGAGGAGAGTTACCCCCCCGAAGACTTAGTGACCGAACCACTGGCTGGTGGTGCGGTCACGCTTGATGAGGTAGCGGCTGCAACCCCGCTACCGTTTTTCCCACCAGATGTTGTCGGTGGAGCAGGGTTCACGTCCGATTTGACGGACCCGGACTCGCCCGAAGAAGAAATGTTTTTATTTTCCATAAATTGTAGTACAAAAAATCCCCCACCCCGCTCCCCACCCTCCACGGAGCCTCATAAGGGACGTGGGACTCCCACGCCAGGGATACGGAAATGAGAGGCCCTAGGGACAAGCCCATTGCCCCAGTGACACGCACGACCCCGGGGCGCTCAAAGTTACTGCTGCCAGTGCATAACCGCAGTCACGGTCTATGCTTGAAGCCAGGGCCAAAGTGAAGTGTTGTTCCACCGTACTCGCAAGTATGGTTTCCCTCAGTCACCAGGATCCCCTTTTCCAAACAACGCCGCTAAGCCACACACGAGCTAGTGTGGGTCCCGAAGATGACTTGAAGTTGGGACAACAAAGAAGAACGAAAACAAAACAAAACCAAAAACAAAAAGGAAACAAAGGATAAAAAAAAACCTGAAACAAAAAGAAATAAAAATAACAAAAACAAAAAACAATAAACAGATAACAAAGTATAAATAACAACAGTACAACTAAGGGTGTAAAAGGCCCTTAGTGGCATAACGAAAGACTAAAAGTACCCTGCCAGACCAGCTGGAACAGGGTATCGTTAATAAATAAATAAATAGGACGTACACAAATCATGTTTAACACGTAAATTAAAAACGTAACTGGATTAAAAATCTGAACTATCGGGGGAGAATCAAGAGACGACTTTGATAAAATATGAGATGTAAAGCCCCTACAGTCTCTGAAGAAGGTTCGAATTTCTGAGAAATTCAATCATACTTCTTTCAGAGACAGCATCATAACTGAGAGCGTTGGCTACATTATTCGGGAGCTGCAACCTCTGGCGCAATGGCTCAAAGGTTACACATTCTTCAACTATATGCCTCACGGTGAGCGCCGTCCCGCAGGCGGCGCACCTTGGCTGATCCTCACCGGCGAGAAGATGACGGTGTGTTAACGCCGTGTGGCCCAAGCGTAAACGCGTCAGGACCACACTTTCTCGCCGGCTCAGATTTACAGGTGCCAGAGTTCTTCGGACCTCAGGTTTCACCTGTCTGAGCTTAGCCGTAAGGTTGTTACACTCACGTTGCCATTTCTGATCGATCGCGGATCTAATGCACACTCTCAGATCCTCTGCGCGTATGGCAATGTCCTGTGGCTCACCGACTTCGGCTGCATGACGTGCTTCCTGGTCGGCGAGTTCATTGCCAGGTATCCCTACATGTCCGGGAATCCAAAAGAAGGTGATAGACTTTTGGCGGAGCATGTAGAGACACGTTCGGATGTTCTGCACCAGTGGATCGATGGTATGAGTGTGGCAGATCGCTTGCAACGCGCTCAACGAGTCGGAACAGATGAGGAATGCGCTGTCTTCGGATGTTTGACAGAATCGCAGGGCTTGCAAAATCGCAAATAATTCCGCAGTATACACAGTGACCTGGGGAGGAAGTGTCCAAGCGTGAGGATCGTCACGAATGACGATGGCACTTCCAACACCCGTAGCTGTTTTGGAACCATCTGTGTATATGCAGAGAGAGTCAAGTTCGCTAATGATCTCATAAAAGCGGGATCGATATTCGAATGAACTGGTCTCCTCCTTGTTGAGACCAGTCAGGTCAAAACGACACCTTACTTTAGGGATCAGCCAAGGAGGTACTTCCATAGGACGTTTGGGAAGTACCTTGGCGAACTGTAAGTGCAGACTCTCTAATAACTCCTACGTTCGAACGGCCACTGGTCGACTTATGGTGGGACGTCGACCATAGAGCCCCTGTAAACGGTATCTGAATAGAGACGGGTGGTTTATATGTGAAGGTGTTGCATATAACCCTGCTGCATAATTGCGCAAGAGACGCTCACGTCTCAGTCGCAGCGGGGGAAGACCCGACTCTACGCAGAGGCTCATAGAAGGGCTCGTTCGAAATGCTCCCGTAGCCAGTCGTATGCCTGCATGGTGAACAGGATCTAGGAGTAGAAGCGCAGACGCCCGGGCGGAGGAGTAAGCAATGCTGCCGTAATCAATCCTAGTCAGAACTAGCGATTGATACAGGCGAAGCAACGACTCCCGGCCCGCACCCCACGATGCACCAGCCAAGCACTTAAGCATGTTGATTGTCCTGCGACAACTCGCAGCTAAGGCTTGGAGGTGTGGGCGCCACGTAAGTTGTTTATCAAATATGAGTCCTAGAAACCTGACGCTATCGACGCACTGAAGGTTGGATCCTTTCAATGTGAGAACAGGATCCGGATGTGCGTTGCGCTTTCTGCAGAAGTCAACCACCGATGTTTTTTGTGGTGAGAAACGAAAACCAGGAGCTTCTGCAAAAGTCACCACTTCGTTGATGCCTTGTTGCAGCGGTTGTTGGATATCCTCGATGGAATAGAATATAGTGAGGTCATCAACGTACAAGCAACGACGAATTGGGGCTGAAGCTGCAATATGACTGACTGCGATGGAGAACAAGGTGACACTAATGGTGGAGCCTTGAGGAACACCATTCTCCTGGGAGTGGGCCTCAGACTCAGTGTCACCTACCCGGACACGAAAAGAACGGTCAGTCAGAAAACTTTTTACGAACTGAGGGGGGTTACCTCTTAAACCCCAGTCGTGCAGTTTCTTGAGAATGCCATACCTCCAGGTCATATCATAAGCTTTCTCCAAATCTAAAAACACGGCCACAAGGTGTTTTCGTTGGAGAAAGGCGTCTTGAATGGCATTCTCGAGGCGAACAAGATGGTCCGTGGTCGAATGGTATCGGCGGAACCCACACTGATGTTTAGGTATAAGGTTGTGGGATTCCAGCCACCAGACGAGACGGTTGTTCACCATTTTCTCCAATACCTTGCTGAAACAGCAAGTCAAGGATATTGGACGGTAGCTAGATAGTTGCGATGAATCTTTACCCTCTTTTAGCAGCGGAATGATGGTAGCTTCCCGCCACTGCGGAGGGTAAACGCCTTGCCTAAAAATTTCGTTGTAAAGATCCAGTAACCTACACTTACCAGGATAAGGCAGGTTCCGGATCATGGCGTAGGGGATCTCATCAGGTCCAGGGGAGATGTCCCCAGATCCCCGAAGCGCCTCCAGTAATTCTTGCATAGAAAACGGTTGGTTGTACTGGAGGGATTCATCTGAGAAAAAATCAAGATCGTTTTGTTCGTGTTCGATCTTGATCCGCAGGAAGTCCGGGTCATAATTCTGGGAGCCACTGACGCGCTCAAAGTGCTTAGCTAAGCAATTAGCTATTTCCGCGCATTCAGTGACGTTCCGACCGTCGACGACGAGAAGGGAGGGCATTGGTAAACGGGAGGATTTCCCAGTAATGGCCCTCACTCTTCTCCATACCTCCGAAGTTGAAGTGGAGGTATTAATGGCCGAAACATATTGCTCCCATGATAGCCTCTTTTGCTCTTTTATAGTTCTCTTACAACGTGCTTGAGCACGTTTGTAGGCTATCACATTTTCCTGCGTGGGGCGACGTCTGAGTTCGTTGTACGCCCGCTTTTTCTCTGCAACTGCTACACTCACGACTTCATTCCACCATGGTACGCGACGTTTGGGTGGAATGTTGAACGACTTCGGTATACTCTGATATGCTGCTTCAATGACACTGGAGGACATTTGCTCCACATCATCTTCTACGTCTCCAGTCAGCTCGGGTGTACGGAATGAATCAGCGTACATCTCCCAGTCAGCTTGACGGAGACGCCATCTCGGCGAAGATGAATGTGGAGTCATCGGCGTGGTACTGTTCAATATGATTGGAATATGGTCACTGCCGTATGAATCAGACGCCAGCGTCCATTCATAACGGTGTGCCATGACCGGTGAGCCGAGTGATAAGTCGATAGCCGACAGCTCACCGGTTCTTGCGTTAATGAAAGTACCTTGACCGGTATTCAACAAGACCGCTTCAGACTCATCTAGAAACCGTTCTATGAGTCTTCCACGGGCGTCTCTTGTGCTACAGCCCCACATGGGGCTGTGAGCATTAAAATCTCCTAGTAACAAAAATGGACGTGGTAACTGTAATGTAAGCTCGGTCAAATCTTCGACGTTCCAGTCGAAATCTGGTAGGTAGACCGAGCATACTGTGAACTGGGGCGGTTTTAAAAATTGTACTGCACTAGCTTGTAGGGGGGTGTTTAACGGGTGCTCCCGGAAAGGAACGCCATCTTTAATGATAATGGCAACACCCCCCCTCGCCCTGATGTCTGGCTGTACGTCGTGCCGGCGGATTTTATGGTATTTGATGGTAAATTGTTCCGCCGGCCGTAAATGTGTCTCTTGTAAGCACACGCACATAGGCGTGTGCTCAGCCAGAAGCATCTGCAATTCACAGTAATGGTGCTTAACACCATTACAGTTCCACTGTACGATAGCCATTTCTGTTACTACTTGGGTTGCTCCCTAGGAAGTATGGCTACTTCCTAGGTTTCCCCTTTGGCCAGCCTTTTTTTCTTTTTATCACTTTCACCTCGGCGTCTGAATCGTCAGATTCGGTGGCCGAGGTTATAGTATAGGCGTCGGACGTCGGGCGCTTTGTACCCGTACGTACCGACGCGGTCGCACTTTCCGAGTCGCTCATCGGTGTTTGGATAGAGCGACTCGAGAGGGGGGTGACCGGGCGTTCGGGTGTGCCCGGTCGGGACGGTGCCGTTGGCCGTTGTGGCAGTGGCACCGTCGATTGTGGAGGCAGCATGGTTTCTGCCTCCGAGGTGGTTGTGGAGGGTCCCTTTTTGGGGGACCTTGGTTTTACCACCTCCTTTCCCCCCTCACTGTGACGCCTTCTAGGAGGCTAAGCCTTCTTCAGTGATGTCTTCTTTGGAGAAGACGTCACAGTACGTACGACGGGTCCCTGAGGGGTGGTTGTTAGCACCCTCTTGGCCTCAGGGACCTTGGCTGACACAACAGCGGCTGTACTGGGTGTAGACACAGCTACACACGAAGAGCGCATGAGACACTCTTGCATTTTCTGCATGTTCACCTGCATTTGTCTCATGGCTTCCTTTATTTCTCGAATTTCACTTGTTTTCTCAACCGCTGTAGGGGCGGGGGCCGCAACAGCGCGTGCATAACCGTCAAGAGCTGAGCGACGAGGCGTATTGCCTAAAAGCTTCCGTCTTGCCTCTGGATAGGTTAACCTTTCCAGGGCTCTCAACTCTTGAATCGCGGATTCTTGTTTAAAAATGGGGCAATTCCTCGACTTGGCCGAGTGATTACCCCCACAGTTGATACATTTGATTGGCTCGTCACATGGTCGTCCTTCATGTAACGGCCTTCCGCACACGCAAATCTGTTGCTGTATATTACATCTTTGTGAGACGTGGCCGTACCTTTGGCATTTGTAACACCTCATGGGTGCTGGGATGTACGGGCGCACGTCCACTTTATTGAAAAGGCCCAGGATCACTTCTTTCGGTAGAGTGACCCTGTTAAATGTTAGAAGAATTAAGGGGGACTCCGGATGTTTGTTCCCCCTGTTGTACTTAAGCCTTTTCGCTTCTATTACCCCCTGTGGAGACATCTCCGACACTATCTCTTCCAGGGTACAGTACGCTAAAGACGGGTGCATAATGACGCCCCTGGAGTAGTTTAATACACCATGGGGCATCACGTCTACCGCGTACTGTCCTAACACTTTTAGGTTCTGTATTTTTTCCGATTGTGCCGGTGAGAATGCCTCTATGAGCAACCCATTGCCCGATAGTTTGGCATCTTTAACCTGCCCAATTCCATCTTTCACTAACTTTGCCAAGAGGAAGGGACTGACCTTACTAAAGTCACCTTCCTTTGGCTTAACAACTAAAAATTTTAAAAAATTTGACCCTGACAATCTTGGGGATTCCATTTGTAATGGTGTCCCACGATGTTTCCCTTTTTTTGATTGGGGAGGGTTACCCCTTTTCGTTTGGGTACCGACTCCACTGGGTTGTGGAGCAGGTACCGTTGACGCAGTAGCTTCAACTTCAACAGTAGCTTCAGTAGTAAAACTAGCTGATAATTTTTGTTTAAGGGACTTACTTGATAGTACATAGGTAATATCGATAATATCGTGTAAAAACGCCTTACATTATATTTGTAAAGGCGATGAATGAGTTAAGTTTTCAATTATAATTATATAAAATAAGGCAATTGAATATGTAGGACGAATACCACGTGTTTGTTGGGAGAAGCTGTTTTGCACAATAAGGAACGTCGGTACAAAATCTTTCTCAATTTCCTTCGATAACTAGGACCAGTCTTCTTGAAAGACACTAATTTTATAAATTAAGTGCAACACGTTTAATTATAACTTTATTTAAACTATAATTTATTTTCATACACTTGTAATAACTTAGTTTTGATGAAAATACATTTAAATTAGATTTTAATGTTCTCAAAATACAAAACTTGTAAAAATGTCTGTTGTTTTACTACTTTTTTTTGTTTTTATCTCTTGGGCAACTTAGAAAATACACGTAAGTTACATAGTGTACCTATTTTAAATATTGAATATTATAATTTACAAAGTAATGTGATCTATTTGAACAACAAAATTATTAAATTTAAATATGGAATTAATACAAATACAAAATACATTGTATGATAAGAAACCATCAAATTATTAAATTTATTAAAAAAAATATTGTTATAAATAATAATTTTGCTGAAGGACTGAACATCCTCCCCCCGGTTGAAATGTCAAATTTCAACAAAATTTTATTTAATCAACCGGTAGAACACAAATTTTAGTAATCGGTCTAGTATAGATTCCAGTTGGCGTTTTCAAGGACACAGATCTAACGTGCCCATCAGCACCAGGGAATACATCAATTACTCTTCGCAAGTGCCAGTGAAGCGGAGGGGCATTATCATCTCTGATAATCACCATAGTGCCTGGTGTGATATTTTTATTAACGTTGAACCATTGGTTCGCTGTTGTAAGGAGTGGAGATAATCTAAACTCCAGCGTTTCCAAAATATTTGACGCAATTTTTTTATTTGATTCCATAGTTTTATACGATTAATAGGAGTCTCAATAAAATTTCTTTCGGGCAATGCCGTTAAACTATCATTAACAAGGAAATGAGCGGGAGTGAGGCACGTAAGCTCGTCAGGCTCATTTGACAGTGGATGTATAGTGGCCGTGAATTCACAATGGCCTCGATTTGAACTAATAGAGTGTTTAACTCTTCATAAGTGTAAACAGAATTGCCCATCATGCGCTTCAAGTGATGTTTAACCATTTTTATGCCACTTTCCCATATTCCGCCTTGATGAGCGGCTGACGGACTTATGAACTTCCATTCAATTTGATCTTTAGACAATTCATCTCGGATAGTTGACACACTTGTACCCTTATTCAACAATGCATATAAATCTTTAAGTTCATTACATTATCACTATATATAAATTTACACTTGCCACGTCGTGAAATGAATCGACGTAAAGCAGCAATGAATGTAGGAGTGGACATATCAGAACACAATTCCAAGTGAATAGCTTTAACTGACAAACATATAAATAAACATACATAGCCTTTGGTAATTACAGATTTACGTATACGAGATTGTCTCATCTCAATAGCGCCAGTAAAGTCAATACCAACAAAAAGGAAAGGTCTATGAGGAGTGACTCGAAAAGACGGTAGGTCAGTCATGATTTGTTCAGCGGGACTAGCGATAAATCGAAAACATTTGATACATTTACGAATAACTAGACGCACAACATTTCGGCCATTAATGATCCAAAATTTTTGTCGTAAACTAGCTAAAGTAGTTTGCGCACCAGCGTGTAGCAATTTTTCATGCTCATGAACTATTATCAAATTCGTAATAGGATCTTTAGCAGGCAAAATAATAGGATATTTTTGGAAAGATAAAATCCTTGAATGTTTCAAGCGTCCGTCAACGCGTAATATGCCTTCCCCATCAACGAACGGATTTAAATACTTTAATTTACTGAATTTTAAGTCAATTAAATTTGATGTATTTTAACTCAATAATGAGATTTCCCTTGCAGAATATTTATTTTGCAATAATTTTACGATTAAATTAAGAGCACTTTTCAATTCTGATGTGGTTAAGTACTCCACATTTCTTTCTAGGCGAGAGCTCTTAATATTTGATATAAATCGAACAACGAAAGCCATAGATCGCTGTAATCGGAACCATTTGGAAAATGAATACATTTTTTCTAATAAGTAAGAATCAGAATCTAATTTAGCACTAGTTACGTGCGATAATTTTTTAGCTTCAGGTATTTCTAATGATAATACGAGAGCTTTGCCATTAACCCAAAATTCATCCGATGAGGATAACCAAGAGGGTCCTTTCCACCACAGACTACAATTATTTAATAACTGTGAGGATAAGCCACGACTCACAATGTCAGCTGGATTGTCATGTGATGACACGTGATGCCATGCTTGTGTGGATATAGTATCTTGAATTTCCGCTACGCGGTTTGAAACGAATACATTCCAGCGAGCTGGATCCGAAGTGATCCAAGCTAATGCGATGTTAGAATCTGTCCAACAATAATACGAATCAATGGTCATATGTAAATCTTCCAGTACTGATTGCATTAATTTAGCCAACAAAAGACATGCGCACAATTCTAATCTGGGTAGATTAATGGGTCTCAAAGGCGCTACTCTAGACTTTGAGCAAACGAGGCGAGTCATTGAAATATTTGTGTCTTGATTTGTGGATCTTAAATATACTACGTAACCATATGCCTTTGTTGAGCTATCAGCAAATCCATTCAATGAAGTAATATTTTTGACAAATGAATGCCAATTTTTAGAAATATTTTCAGATATAGGAGAGTCCCAATTAAGATTTTCCCTCCATAAAGATTGCATTATGAGTTTGGCTTCTACTACCACTACGCTCACTAATCCAAGTGGGTCGTAAATTTTAGAAATAATAGAAAAAATTTTTCTTTTTGTAGGTTCCACTTGAGTAATTTCGTCGGGAACATTGATTTGAAATACGTCTTGTTTCGAATTCCAAAATAGGCCTAAGGTTTTAAGGGAAGAAGATTCATCAGGGAACTTAAAATTGCAATTTTCCCTTTTGTCAGGGGGTATTCGATTTAATAATTCTTCACTATTTGAATGTCATTTATGCAAAGTAAATTGGCCCTTACGTAGTAGTGATATTAATTCGTTTTGAAGCTGAACCGCTGTGGTTATATCATTTGCACCGGTTAAGATATCATCTACGTATGAATTGAACCGTAAAGCATTAGCTGCGATGGGAAATATATTTCCTTCATCGTGTACAAGTTGTAACAAAGTACGAGTGGCCTGATAGCTAGCTGAAGCTGTACCATAAGTCACTGTGCCAAGTTGCAAATATTTTACAGGAGATGTTGAATTATCTCTCCATAATATACGTTGTAACGATTGATAGTTAGGTTTGACATCAATCATTCTATACATCATTTTGATGTCAGTAGTGATGCCGTATAAATATGTACGAAATCTTAAAAGTACCGAAAATAATGTAGGCTGTACAACAGGTCCGGGAATAAGAATATCATTAAGAGATATTCCAGTATCCGTCTTTGCTGATGCATTGAATACAACTCTTAACTTTGTAGTAGATGAGGTATCCTTTATTACCGCATGATGAGGCAAATAATATTCTAAACGGTTGTCAGAATTAGGGAAATTTTTTATTTCATGTGCATGATCTAATGCAATGAATTCATTTATAAAATTACTATATTTTTTATGAAATTCAGGAAATTTATTGAATTTTCTTTCCAACGAAAGTAAGCATTTGTAGGCGTAATTATAAGAATTACCTAGATTTTCGATTTTATTAATATCAACAGGAAGATCTACTTGACATCTTCCAGTTTCAGTCCTGGAAACAGACTCGTTATAAAGTTTTTCACAAAGTTTTTCTTTGTAAGAAAATATTTTTCTGGCTGGAATCTCTTCCAACTGCCAAAATTTAATATTTTGATTTAAATTATCTTCTTGATATGAAGTTACAGTACGTGCGGATATAACATTGCAGCTAAAGTTTTGGTTTGGCTTTAATTTTAATAATCCACCAAATATCCAACCAACGGCTGTGTTTTGTAACACTAAATCGCCACTATGAATATCAATTTTACCTTTTCGTAAAATTTTATAAAATATTTCAGCACCGATTAGCATATCAATGTCTGAACTTTTATTGAATTGAGGATCGGCTAATTTTATAAATGATGGCCATTTGAGAATGCTTTTCTCAAATGCTGATCTTGGCAACTGTTCAGTGATGTGATCAACGATTCCAAAATTTGACTGAAATCTAAAATTGGTTACCCTAGATTCAGCAGTTAAATTGACTGCTTCCATTACGGGCATGATTCTACCACCTACACCACTGACTTGACAATTAAATTCGTATCCCTTTAAATTGAGGAAATGTAGAAATTTATATGTGACAAAGTTTTTCTCACTAGCACTATCTAATAAAACTCGACACATTCTTTTTATACCATTGCTGTCAAAAACGTGAATGATCGCAGTGGACATAATAACCATTTCGGTTTGAGGTTTACATGTCGTATTGTGACAACTATAATTGGTATTGTCATTAGAATTACCGCTTTTAGGACTTAATTCATCCCTTAATACATTTGTATTGGCATTACTAACGGAACTAATACTTGATGACGATAGTGCAATTTCATTACGATTTGTCATTGGCTGAGATTCACCAATATGAAGCAATTCGTGATGTTTCAGAGAACATTGATTACATCCAAAATAGGAGCTGTTACATTTTTCGACCTTATGCTTGCTACTGAGGCAAAAAATACAAAGTTTGTTTTTATGAACAAACGAACGACGATCGGTTGTATTTAAATTTTTGAACTTTGAGCATTTGTGTAACGGATGAGAATCCTTACAATATAAACATTCCGACAACATACGTCGAGGATTCGATTTTTCATTGGAAACACACGATATAGCCCGTTTTGTTTCCTTGGTGACCGTATGAGGGTCTCCATGTGATTTGGTTTCCAACGCACGACATTTATTATTTAAATATTTTTCGAGTGCTTCGATTGTTGGGAATTCATTTCCATTTGTTTGAAGTGTAAATTCCCTAATGGTTTCTATATCTATTTTTTGAGATAGAATATATACCATTAACAAATCATTTAAATTTGGAACATTTAAAACTTCTAGGCATTCATAATGCTAAGTAAATTCGGTTAACAACGTCCTTAAACTGGTGGCAGAATTTTTGGCTGCCTTTGGAAGGTCAAGTATGCCCTTTATATGTGAATTAGCAATTAAACACTTATTGTCGTAACGTTCTATTAGCATATCCCATGCTTTAGAATAATTAGCACTAGTACATTCCATACTGGATATGAGAGATAATGCATTACCTTTTAAACAGGTTTTAAGATAATAAAACTTTTTAATATCTGATAATTCAGCGTTGTTGTGCACTAAACTAACAAATAAATCTTTGAAATTGAGCCATTTAGTGTAATCTGACGAAAATATGGGTAAATTAATTTTAGGAAGGGATAAATTTTGATTACTATTGCTGTGAGAATCAGATGAGACAACATTATTGGAAGGTGTGGAATTATTGGTATCAACCTCAGCGTTTTTAGCTTTTAAATTTGCTATGGCAGAATTTAATTTTTTATATAATTCATAGTGTTTTTGAGTAATAAGAACACCTTCTTGAACATATTTATCATCTTCAGATTCTAACTGAATTTCCACGGGTTCAAATTTAGCGTAAACATCATTTAATAGATTGAGTGCCCCTACTAATTCAGATAAATCAGTTATTGATGATATGTCTGAAAAAGAATTTTCAATTGATGTTATTCTACCTTTTAAATACCTTCTGGTTGCCAACAATGACTTAATTTCCGCCATTTTTTAATTAACAATAGATGGCTGATGCTCAACTATATGTATTATATGTAGAGCAAATAGATAATGAGCTCATGCGACGTTGTGTCAAATGCTTTTCGATAGTCCCCCAGGCCATGCTCAGGTTGCGTTTGTACTGTCTAGCGTCCTGACAGATACATCTGTTGACCAGCAAGTTGTCTTTGCAACCCGACATTCCTCTTTTTGAACCTCGTTGTTCATAGATTGCACTCCACACTGGTTCAATCGCCTTCAAGATGCGTTCATATAGGATGGAAATGAACGCTTTATACACAGTGTTCAGGCACGTTATCGGTCTGTAGTTCTGTGGTTGTGATAGGTCTCCTTTTTTCGGTATTAGGACCGTTCTTCCCTCAGCGAGCCCCGATAGTATTGGCTCACAGTTAAATAACCAATTTGAAAATATACGGGCAAGGTGGCGCTGGGTACTAGTGAGCATCTTCCACCAAAAATTCGTTATTCCATCAATGCCCGGAGCCGAATAGTTCTTCTTGCCTTTGAAAGCAAGTTCGACTTCCTCTTTATCAACAGATGTTATAATGGTATGAGATGGCACTTTGCTAAGCTGTTGTTTGCAGTACCATCTAAACTGGCTGATGGGAATACAGTCCAAGTCAGTCTCTTTAGTCGTCTCATATATCCCCCGCCAATAATCCTCTATTGTGTCGACCGTCGGCAGTTGCTCCACGACAGGGCCTTTAGATGCGAACAGGCGTGAAGGGTTCGAGTTAAAGATCTTATTTTTCCGAATACACCGTTCACGCCGGGCTACTTTCTTCTTGGCCAGGGCCAATGCGCGTATCTTATCCAAATGTGTCTGTTTGATGGTCAACAGATTGCCCAAATTTATTGTGTGATAGCGGTATCTTAGTTCTCTGGCAAAAGCCCGTACCTTTCGCGTAAAACGCCTGTTGGTCTGAATATATTCTATCACACATTGGATACGCGATACCATCTGTCGTAGTGCCCTCACCTTGGTGTCAATTTGTTTAATACGAATCCGTGCCTTCTCCTCTGCAATCTTTTGCTGCTTAGTACATGGGGTCAGGACACGCATCGCTGCATATACTGCGTTGTCGACGTCGGTGAGATCACTGGATGGGGATAGATGATCGTCCAAAATTTCGTTTAGTAGGGTCAGTTGTTCGCCCTTTACATACGTTCGTCGGTGTTTGGAACGTGGTCGTTTGTCAAAGTCTAAATCGGTATCGAGAAGATCGCGAAATTGTTTTCTTAAATTGTCTGAGACAGAAAGGGATTTATTTAGATCGGCATCATTCTGTGTGGGAGTTGAACTTGTTCTGGTGTTAGACTCTAGCACAGTATCTGTGTTGGCTTGATTTAACAAGTCCGTCTGTGCCTCAGTAACTACGCTGCCACCGCAAGTTACCGGTTGATCCCGCTCTATGATGTTATTGGTCGAGCTCTCACCGTGAACCCCCGAATCCTGTTCAGCTTCCACCACCGCAGTTTCTGCAACCCTAGCTTCTTCGCGAGCTTCTCGATTATCGTCATGTCCGGTAGGTATATTTAATTTTATAATTCGGGCTACATGGTCACGCAGATTTTGTGGCGTTAAATTAGAGTATTCGGGATGCATCTGGCACCATATGGCGTGCATCCTTGCCATGTACCCTCTCTTATTTGGCTCACTTTGTACGCGGCACGTGAGCAAATCTCTCCTCGAGCTGTCCGTCCACTCCAGGCGCACGAGACGAGAAGATGAATTTTGACTGGTTCCGCCTTTATTAGCGGGCCCATCCGAGAGACCCGCAGCACGACCAGCCTTCCTAGTTCTTTTATCGTTTGGAACTAGTAGAAAACCTGTTAGGGGTAGTTTATTATTATTATTATTATTTTTTTTTTTTTTTTAATTAAAATTGGGACACTGCTGTCGGTGGATGGCGCGGTCAGCAGTATCCGGCGGCATCGCCATCGAAGGGCATGCGCCGCCAAAACGGAAAAATGATAAAAACGACACATATAGACAGAAACATAAAAATGCATTAGACAACGGACAAACATACACATGATAAAATTCACCGATGAGCCCTGCCATCCCAGGGCTTCATAACGAGCGGACAGTCCTTGGTGGCGGTACGCTAAGTACTAGCCAGAACGTCCGGTCACCAAGGACTGAAAACCAACGATGAAACTCCGAGGTGTAAAGGGCCTCGAAGTGGAGAATACTGAGTAAAAATATCACAGATAACAACATCACAATAATATCACAAGGAAAAAAAAATATAAGAGGAAAATCTTATTACGTCACTAGGGAGCCACAGGCCGACCAGTGCCGCAATAAGTAGTTAAAAAACAAAACCGCTGAAGGGCTACAACAGCAAGCCCACAGCGGCACAATAAAATATTACAGATAAGAATAAGAAAAAAATGATGTACCACCTCGGGTGGAAAAGGCCCTCAGTGGTACATCGTTAAAACAAAACGGATTAAATACAATCTTATTAAAAAATAAAAACAACAATATCCACAGATTTAAAAAATTTCTTGCTCTGTGACACAATTCCGCTCCCCATAGTCTCGACAATTCCGAAATGGCTTCGTCAACACCTCGGAACTCACATGTGTAGGGACAGTGACATCTGATTACTGAGCAACATGTACTGTTCTGTCAGATAACTGATTACTGGGTACATGTGCCGTTCTGTCAGATGTCGGGGTCAACCTACATGGGAGACCGGTACGATGACTAGGCCACGTTCGTCCGAGTCGAGGCTACAGAGAACGGGACAATGACACAGAGTATCACAGAGCCAACATCTGACCTGTGTTCATATCACTTCGACGGGGCGGAAGCCGCCATATCAATGCCCACGAACGCATCCGTACGAGGGACAACGACGTCTCCTTACTGGGCGAGCTCGCTCAAGCTGTTCGGGCAGACGTCGACTCGCACGCGTGGCCGATGACAACGAGTGCGTCGAGAGCCGCATTCCTACCCATCGAAATGACAAGAACAAGGCCAGGGAAATATCACAGACCGAGCAGCTAGACAATACCACGGCAGGCATAAAAACCTCAAGTGGCATAACAAGTATCACAGATATAAAAGTATCACAGATAGGTTAAACAAAATCACAGATGTAACATCACCCATTTCAACTCGTCTGAACGGTCTCGTCGGACTCCGAAGATCACGCCCTGACGACACATAGAATTCCGGTCAAGGTACCAATTAAACCAAATCAAACTGACGCAGGCATAATACTCAATCGGGGGATACAACATCGTCCCCTCCACACGATCATTCTTGTCGAAACACAGTACCAGAGCCTCGTCAGCCTGCTAGCCGAAGCTAACAGTTGCCCGCCGGGCACGAACGGGGACGTGAAGGATGGATTTTAGCCCAGCATTATTATTATATCGTGAAAGATTAACGAAAAACGCGACTGCACTTCAAAAACCCCCAGGGCGGAGGGAAAAGTGTCCGTGCAGCGTACCAGGTCAGGTACTTCTAGGTCAGGTACGTAATGTCCGTCATACAGCATCCCCTTCCTGGTCTTCCCTACCTAATAAATCCCCGAACCTCGCTGCAAAACCATGGCAGTGGGAGATTCGAGGGCAGGTCCAATGGATGTTCGAGGACCCGCTCTAAACGGGGCATGGGCGTTCAAAGGTGTTCATGAACTCCCGGAGAAAGTCGTCTCGTGCGACCGGAGCGTGCGGAGCGTCCCGATAATAACTGCTTTTTGCATTGACGCCGCTAACATGTTGGCGTGAGATCTACAAGCCGGAATGATGTTAAGATTGCGCACAAAGGAGTTATGCATACCCCCCAGACATCCGATTATAAGTACGACCAAGCGGATAGTATAGCCCGGGTACAGTTGTCGCAGTTCATGTATTAGATCTTGATATTTAATCCTTTTTTGCTCCTCCTTTTCGACTATGTTAGTTTCCGCCGGAGCAGAGAACTCGATAACATACATAGTCTGAGATGTTAAATCTTGGAGCGCAACATCAGGCTTATTGGCGTTCAATTGCCTGGTAGTTGTAACCGGCATATTCCAAAAGATCTTGCACTTTTGGTTGGCAACAAAGGATTCTACTTCCGCAGGATCGTAGGGCAAGACTGGTGTTTTATCAACTTCGTAATGATGACGAAGATAAAAGTAGAGCACACGCAACGCTGCATTATGGCGATGGATATAGGTGGATTTAGCATAATAAGAACAACCTGAAGTCAGGTGCATTAAGGTTTCCAGGTATGCTCTGCATGCCCGACACGAGGTACTCGAAACCCCTTTATTACCCATCACATAATTTTGGTGTGTTAAAGTGTTCCACACTCCATCTTGAGCTGCCATGATAAAGCCCTCCGTTTCCGATTTAAGTCCATTAGCTCTCAAGAAAGCCCAAGTGAGTTCGCTCGAAAGGCCAAGGTTGTCAAGATGACGGTAGAACATACCCTGGTGAACTTTGTCGCGATGTTTATTGAGCAGATGTTGTTGCTCGGCTCTCTTGATTGCCGACTTTTGGCGCGACTGTGATAGTGAAAGAATGTTATCACCACCGTCGCGATTACGCGGATCGAAGGCTAAGCCCAAGATATCGGCGGCACGTTGCGCTGCTGTGAATAAAAATGCGCCTACGCCAGCAAGCTCGTGATCCCTGACGAGTTGCAATAGCGGGTCTGAACTGTTAAGTACACGACAAGCTGTACCCAAGACTATACGATCATGTAAACGTTCGACTGACAGGAGCTCCCTCCCCCCCTGGTCTCGTGGGAGGTAAAGTCGTTGTGTCGATGCGCGTGGGTGCAAACTACGGTTGATATTCATTATTTTCCGCGTGTCTCGGTCTAGTTCCTCCAATTCATTCACATTCCACTTAATTGAGCCAAAAGTATATAAAAGGATGGGTATGGCTAACATATTTGTAGCGTTGGTCTTGTTCTTCGCCGACAATTCGGAACTCCAAATCTGTCGGAGAAGGCGCTTATATCTACTACTTAAAGCGGCCTTCATGTTCTTCACGTCCTGGATGTGACTTTCGCCAACACCAAGGTACGTATAGGTCGCTCCTTCATCAAGATGTTCTATGATGCTTCCATCCACTAATTGGGCGTGTGAATCAAAATTCGGAACTACACCATGCTTACAGTGCACCACCGCGCATTTGTCCAGTCCGAACTCCATACCGATCGCGTGCGTGTATTTGTGTGTTAATTTTAGAGCGCAGCTGAGATCACTCTCCGACGAGGCATACAGTTTTAAGTCATCCATATAAAATAAATGTGTGACTTTATGCTCGCGATTTCCTACCGGGCCACACAAGTACCCGGGTTCCTTTCTCAGGCTGATTGACAGGGGCAACAACGAGATGCAAAACAAAAGTGGGCTGAGGCTGTCTCCTTGGTATACGCCTCGTTTGTATGTCACCAACTCCGTTGACACAACGTGTTCACCGGATGTTATTGTGAACCTTGTTTTCCAGAGCGGCAACAGGTGTTCAATACATTTAATAATGTCGGGATGGACTCGCAGACAATGGAGCAAATAGATAATGAGCTCATGCGACGTTGTGTCAAATGCTTTCCGATAGTCCACCCAGGCCATGCTCAGGTTGCGTTTGTGCTGTCTAGCGTCCTGACAGATACATCTGTCGACCAGCAAGTTGTCTTTGCAACCCGACATTCCTCTTTTTGAACCTCGTTGTTCATAGATCGAACTCCACACTGGTTCAATCGCCTTCAAGATGCGTTCATATAGAATGGAAGTGAACGCTTTATACACAGTGTTCAGGCACGTTATCGGTCTGTAGTTCTGTGGTTGTGATAGGTCTCCTTTTTTCGGTATTAGGACCGTTCTTCCCTCAGCGAGCCACGACGGTATTGGCTCACAGTTAAATAACCAATTTGAAAATATACGGGCAAGGTTTATTATTATTATTATTATTTGTTTATTATTACTATTTAGTTTATTATTATTTACATATGCGGCATTCTTTCTGAACGGGAGACCCCATGCTGTCCAAAATTGGTGTTACTTAAAATAGGTCTACAATAACTCAAATTAAAGATTATGAACCCTACTTTTCAAATGTGAGTGGCAAAATCGACCTTACACAATAATGCTTTCAATATTACGGCTGGAAAGTATAAACGCATTTTTTTTTTGCAGACAATAAACGTTCTGTAACGTTTTAAAAACTTTTTTATAAAACTTTTTTTAGTTAAAAATATAAAGTTTTGCTAAACGTTTTGAGGACAATTTAAGAATATAAACAGGCTGATCCATTTAACCTGGAATTTTGTATATATCGAAAAATAAGCTTGTAGGAAAACTTTACCTGACAAAAAAAATAATATTTCTCTAGAGGGCATCTTTCTGTCCTAAAATGTAGACTGTAATTGTAAATAAAAATAAGTTTATTTAGATGCAAATATATAAACTTACATAAGTATATAAAATTATAAGTACATAAAATTACAGCGCCATCTGTTACGAATAGAAAAAAATGTTTCGCATAAAAAGTGGGTATTTTGTCCTGTAGACTCCGAACCTGCAATAAAAAATGGGGGTTTCTATTTTAGATTTCAAAATTGCCCCTCGCTGACCCTCGCTGCTCCTCACAAGGGGCAGGAGGGCTTATTTTAGAACAGAAAGATGCCCTCTAGAGAAATATTATTTTTTTTGCCAGGCAAAGGTTTTCCTACAAGCTTATTTTTCGAGATATACAAAATTCCAGGTTAAATGGATCACCCTGTTTATATTTTTAAATTGTCCTCAAAACGTTAAGCAAAACTGTATATTTTTAACTAAAAAAGAAAAATTTTATGAAAAAGTTTTGAAAACGTTACAGAACGTTTATTGTCCGCAAAAAAAAAAATGCGTTTATACTTTCCAGCCGTCATATTGAAGGCACTATTGTGTAAGGTTAATTTTGCCACTAATGTTTGAAAAGTTGGGTTCATAATCTTTAATTCGAGTTATTATAAACCTGTTTTAAGTAACACCAATTTTGGACAGCATGGGGTCTCCCGTTCAGAAAGAATGCCCCATATCTATAATTTAGATATATTAGATGTAATAAGGTGATAACTATGTAATATCAATTACATATTATATTCGTTGTTATTTTTAACCATGTTCCACCAAATGCAAACTTTTGTATTTATAATATGTTAGAGCAGACTCTCAGATGATTATATAATATTTATTTGGTTGGTGTATCTCCAATGGTTCATATAAAAAACCACTATTAAATAATAAATATAGTGTTTTACACTTCTGAAAATTAATCAAAAAATATAAAAAATACCAAATATAGAGCTGATTGATATCTATATTTTGGCGTTCGATTCATTCAAATATCTATCATAGTTTCTGAGAAAAAAGAAAATATGGTTAGGGGTTGTTACCCCCATATCTCCCTTATAAGTAAGAGCAGAGATCTAAAATCACGGGTATTAGTACTTTCGGCAAACAAGCAATATTTAAAAGGTTAAACTATGACCAATGACGTCAGTGCAATTTTCATATGGTAAGTCTGCTAGACCCCCAGAGTACAGAGGTACAGCAACTATCTCTTCTATAATCACGAGTGTGTCTTTCTGTGCTCATTAGGCTTCTTAGTTGTCAGTTTCTCAGTAGCAGTCGATGATTGTAGATCAGCCACACGATAATGGACTTGATTGTTGTTGGTATTGTTACATCCCCTAGTACATGCTTGTGGTGTCATAGCTATGTATGCAATAGCTGAGCCCCGTGACCGCCACTACCATCTCCGTTACTCACACAAAATCGCACTAATACAATGTAAACCCAGTGCACGTATACAACATATTGTCTATCTCTTACATGTTACACTGGTTCCAGTAGTGTAGAGATAGATATGTTGTCTCTATTACATGTTGTCTCTTTCACATTTTGGGTGCTAACATTACGGAGCCCCATCTACAGAACGAATTATATAAGAATGCTGCTTGCCTAGGTGATAATAACTTTTATTTTGAATATTTACAAATGATGTCAGCGTGCCAAATGGTTCAAATTATGCGGTCAGCGTAAGTGTAAAAAATTGTAGCTAGTGGTGTGACCAGAGTGTGCCCGATATGGTTTAAGTCCATTAGTCGTTGAACTGCTCTCCCAAGACACACAACATATTGTTAGTATTGTTGATAAAGCACTTCCAATAATGTAATCCATATATAACATATATACGTTGGCATGCGTATACCCCTCAATAACCCACCCACTTCACATAGAATGTGACGTGTGGTGACGTACCTCGTACTAATATATTCGCATATTCGTGTCCATACATCATGTGTTTTGATTGTATGTGTGCTGTGCAACGTCACTCACTGGCGACAAGTGGGACAGTGTAATTTAGTCATTAGTTTAGTCCCTTGGTTTAAATAATGATAATGTAAAATGAAAAATCATTTTTTTATTAGTCGAATTTTCTCCGAAAAATTAGACTTATACAGTCTATACGATAAGAGCTGCGAGAGGCGAGAGTAGGGGCGCTATCCGTTTTCGGACCCGTAGAACACGAATATGTAGAAAAAAAAATGTCTGATATATATATATATATATATATATATATATATATATATATATATATATATATATATATATATATATATATATATATATATATATATATATATATATATATTTTCCCGCCACCTTTTAATTTGTGTAGGGCCCCCCTATGGAAGTTAAGAGATGAAATTTGGTAAATGGGGCTCATTTTTGAGGCACCTCATACTATCAAAGTGGGGTCAAATTTTGGGCAAATTTTTTTTCTGACCCGACCTTTAAGGGGGTGGTGGGGGGCGGAAAAGCAATAAAACTTTTCCAAACCGGTTTTGAATAATGTTTCGGTCAATTATCTACAACATATCCAAAATTCAGCTTCCTAGGATGATATGGTGGGAGTAGAGGGGGGAAAAACGATTTTCGCTGGATCTAACAGGCCCCCAGCCCCCCAGAATTAACGTAGAGGGTTGAAATTTGGTGTGTTGATAAAGTTCGTACCTAGGTTGTGCTTTTTGGAGGTTTTAATATTTTACCCCCACCCCCCTCATTTTTAAGCTACAATTTCATGCATTTTCGACGTTTTCGAAGTTTGTACCACTCGCACAGGTCACCCGAATAAACCTAGAGGGCTGAAATTTTGTATTCGGATTGAGTTAGTATCAAGGGGGTGCCTTTTGGGGGTCTCGACTTTTAACCCCTACCCCCACCATTTTTATACCCAAAAGAACATGATTTTTCTTGTTTTTTAACAGTTTCGTTCGGGTCAAAATCTCCCCAAATAAACCTAGAGGGCTGAAATTTGGTGTACAGGTTAAGCTAATAGCCAGACACTGTTTTTTTGAGGTTTCAACTTTTAACCCTTACCCCCACGATTTTTACGCCAATATTTCCTTAATTTTTTTGCTTGTTTTCTAACACGTCTAGAGACTCCATAAGGAAACCTAGAGGGCTGAAATTTTGTACGTGTATTCAGTTAGTATCCAGCTAGTACCTTGTAGGGAGTCCGCATCACTTTTCCCCCCACTTTTCCCATTTTTACATCGGAATTGAATGCTATTGTTAAATGTGTTTTAAAAGCATTATGTTTATTCTAAATACAAGTAGGCGAATAGTAATTTTAAAAAATTTAAAAATAAGTGAATACAATTTTTTAACAAATGAAATACATACATATTAAGTAATTTGCAAATGTTATTAAAGTCACTGTTTATTTATTTATTTAATTATTAATTAGGAATTTTGGATTTTTATTATTTATAAAATAGAAATTTTGGATTTTTTTGGAAAGAAAAAATATCTTCATAAAAGCCTTCCAGTTTACTATTTAAGTTCCTTTTTTAATATTTAAAAGTAAAACACAAAGGCAATTGGCGGATAAGCATGGATAGAAATGCCCTCGTACGAATTGTGTTGGCTTTTTCCCTGTTAACTTCTATCGGCACAAAATTGAAATTTACTGAGATTCAGCCCTTAAAAACTTAAAATCTTTTTATAAAGCCCCGATCAACCGGACACTCATTATCAGTTTTGAAACCACCAAAATTACAAATCGCTTGTGGACTTTCAATTATATTTCGCTTGTAGACACTTAATACCGAAGAAATAATTTTTTATTTTTTATTTTTTTTATTTTTTATTTTTTTTTTTTGAAAGAAAAAATATCTTTATAAAGGCCTTCCAGTTTACTATTTAAGGTCCTTTTTTAATATTTAAAACTAAAACATAAAGGCAATTAGCGGATAAACATGGGCAGGAATGCCCTCGTACGAATTGTGTTGGTTTTTGTTCTGCTACCTGTTTTCGGCACAAAATTGAAATTTACTGAGATACAGCCCTTAAATACTTAAAACCTTTTTTTAAAGCCTCGATCAGCCGAACACTCATGACCAGTTTTGAAACCAACAAAATGACAATTCGGTTGTAGACTTTCAATCACATTTCGCTTGTAAACATTCAATACCGAAGATGAAGGAGAAAATTCGACTACCGTGATGGGGCCCCGCTGCTCACGGCGTTTTTTTTCTGAAATAAGGGCAATTGTAATAAATTTTTGTGATTTTTTGACATAAGATTAACCTATTAAGTGTCACTGGCATGTTAACATGCCAAAGGAAACAAAGAGAGGAATATATGTGACAATAAAAGACAACAGTATATTTTTAAAGCCATAAATTTAAGAATGTTGACATTTTTATTTAAGCAACATCGAAACTGTTTAGATTGAAAAATCTAGCACAGGTAGACAAAAATAGTTAAGACCATTTTTGACTTTATTTTATAGTAAGGGCCAAGAGAGTCTCATCCATTTCCAAATCTCATCTATTTCCAAAAGGGCAAAAGTCAATTCCACCCCAATATCATTTTTTATGCATTTGTTATAAAGAAAATTTTTTTCAGAAACTGACAAAAGTTAAGTTCTTAAAATTCTTAATAAAATAATAAATAAGTAATGTAAAAACCCCTATACCGGAACGCGATCATATATCGGAACAGTTTTGACATTTATATATTAACTAGCCGTATGCCCGATGGGATTTCCCATCGGCAACATCTTTTTATTAGGTACTCACTTTCTGCTCACTTTTAATGTTTTTCAAAAGCCTAAATCAATATCCACGTTTCTAACTTCAAAAATGATGAAGTTCCCATACTAACTTTCATTTTTTGTTTTAACCCCTTAGGGAATATATTTCCAGAAATAACTGACTTTTATTTATAAATAGAAGCCTAAACCCCAATTTTCATAATTCCTGTCATAGTTAATTTTGCTCTTCTAAACCCAACAGTTTAGGCTGTGCGTTGTCTGTCAGTCAATGTATAAAATATTATTTATTTGAATAGTCATAGCACAGTATAAGTAATAGTATGTATATACATACAGTATACTCTCTTAATATCTTCCTTCCTTATTTAAAGTATGTATGTTCATTTTTCCCTCTTTTGTTATGTTAAATTTGGTTTTAATTATGTTTAAATCTATAACAAATGACTGTTTCAGGGTTATCAATGAATTTATAATTTTGCTTTTTTATCTGAATACCATAAAATACTTAATTTTATTTAAGTTCGATTTAAATACAACAAATGTAACTTATGATACCGTTTTTAATACTGAAAAAATTTTCCCAAGCAATCTGAATGTAAGAATTTATTATCTAAAACATTATTTCCTTTAAATTTTTATAAATTATCGAAAAAAGTTTTACTACTTAATTTTATTTACTTACCAAATTTGAATCAATTTACTTCTAAATTTTTAGAAAATTTATAATGTATAAAACGAAGACAGGAAATAGGAAATAAAAAGTAAGAAACTGAAATATAGTATTTTGTTTTTATTTTAATTTTACAAATTTGAAACAGATATGATTTTCCGATCTTTTTTATTTTTAGATTTAAAGTTACGGTTACTGAATTTTAGAGTATAATAGATTCGCAACCTTACAAAAAGCTTGTTTAAATATTCCGTTGGGAAACATTGGCAAGGTTTATTAAAATTTACTAAATTAATTTTTTTAAGTATTTCATTATCAATGTTCCCTATCATACTTTCTTCAAAGTGTTTTCTAAAAATAGCTTCTATACTTTCAATATACTTTATAAATTCGTCTGGTGGCATTTTCAAATTTCCGAAAAGCGAATTCGTGGTATTATATGCTTTAAAATGAGTGAAAATATTTACCATATTTAAATTTTGATTTTGATTCATGGCATACGTTTTAGTGTCTTTGCAAGAATGTTGTTTTAAACATTTGTTGAACAAATACCCGCTTACATAATATGTAATTCCATTTTGTTCCGGGATATCAAATACATAATCATTCGTATCAATATGTATTTCATTAGATATATTTAAGTTTGTCCTATCCCAAGACTGCATTTTTAGAATATCATTCGATCTGGCCAAAAACTGATCAAAATCTTCTGTACAATTACTTTCTTTGGAATGATTCAAATATTTTATCAAAAATATTTTTTTAAATGCTCTTAAAAATTGCACGGGAGTAGGCTCCAAACAGTAACCTCCATGTTGTCGAATCATTCCAAAAAAGTTCTCAATGCAGTCTTGATTAAGACGCCGTAAAAATAGGAACTTAATTTCATTGGATTTTATATCATTCCAAAGCCCCATTATACTATTTATTGAAATTATAAGTCCCCCTAAAAACTTTATGGATTTTGTAACGTCTTTCCCGTCAAATCTTTTTAAAACTTTAATATTTGAAAAAATATATTTAGCTTTTTCCAGGAGCTCTATTTGATATGGTGACGCTGAAAAAGCTCGGCAGTATTTATTATTAGATTTGACAATACTTGAGTTTAAAATATCAAATAATTTTTTGACTATATTTATAAAATCAATCGTCCCCTGAGCTGCAGCTGGTAGAGCATTGAATTCAACGTATGTACTCATACCAGCAGCTACACTATTGCTAAAAATTTGGACGGCCAATTTAACTTTCATTTTTTGAAAGTTTGTCGGCGCTAAATGACCGTCCATTAGTTTTGGAGCCAACCTTATTTTTTTTGGATTTGTCTTTTTCGTAAAAACTTAATATATCTTCCCACGATGCCCTACTTTCTCCATCAAAAACAAAATTCGAAGTAATCAAATTGTTTCGCACCGATTTGATCAAATGCGGAATATCGAAGATATAAAATATTTTTTTACTATCCACAAAAAGTAAGGTTGGCTCTCTGAAACGCCTTTTTTCTTTGAAAAATCAATAAAGTTAGAGCCTTGATCTGATATAAATCCTTTGACTTTAAATCCTATTTCATTCATTATTTGAATCGAATTACATATAAGCTGATCTAGTTCAGCGTAATTCTTACCTTCAGCCACAAAACAATATGCAATAGGTTGCTTCCAGTTCGAAAAAATGCCTCTAGCCATCAGAACAAAAGCATATTTGGCTGGTTGCAAATCTTTATTAAAACCTACATCATGCAAACCGATCACTTTATCTTTTTTAATATCATAAAACAGATGCCGTTTTAAGGACATCTCGTCAGCACAAATCATACAATATTTGCTCATTTCGTCCATATTAGAAATTTTAGTTGTCAGCATCTTCACAATATTTTCACATACGCCCGTTGAAAAATGAATATTTATTCTATTTAATGCGCTAACTGACGGAAGATGTAAGACGTTTTGTAAAATACTGTAAGCACGTGGACTTGCAAAATAAACGGACATAGCAAACATTTTGAATTCTGTGTCATATCTAAAATAATAAAAATATAATTACTAATTTTTATATTATAGAATTTAAAATTATATCCATGAATAATGAAAAATGAAAAAAGACTGTATTCTCAAAACCACATATGTACCTATTTCCTTTCGAATTAGAGTTGATATTTGCTTGTGTTTTTACTAAAGGTATAAATTTTTGTGGTAAAAACTTTTCACAAGCAGATAAAAATTTATCTTTAGTAATCGGTTCTTCAAGTCGAATTTTTTTCTGAAGAGCTTTTAACTGATTGCTTTATTTTCGTTTTTTTGGGGACATTATCGATGCTTGCACAGAACAGTCAGAAACTGCAACAGTTGTAGATTGAATTCCGACTGATGATTTCGAAGGCTGACATTCTGAAGCTTCTTGCTTCACGATCAACGTCGGTACTGCAATCCGTTTTAATTTATTTAGATGAGCACCAAACGAAGACTTTTCAAAATGACTCGAGCACAAGCGATAGCTACTATTTAGAATTCTTATGTCTAAATTTAAAAGGTCATTACGACCCACTGCAAGCAACCACTGGCGATTTCTATAAAAAAAAAGTGAAATTTATTATTAATTCAAGTTTATATTAGTAATAAACAAATGATAATAAAAATTCTTACCTTTCAGGATCCAAACGAATTCTAAAAAAACTTAAATCTGGATGATTTTTTGTTGTATTTGAACAGCCTTTTGCTATACAAACATTACCGGGCATTTTTAATTTTTTTTTTTAACTTAATTTACTTATTATTATTTTTTAATATTAATTTGATAATTTAAAGAATTTAATAGAAATTAAAATTATAAAAAAGAGAAAAAAGACAAGAACGTAAGCTAAGAACTAAAGACAAAAAATTATAATTATTAAACTTACTCTACAATTATTATTAATTCAAAACTATTAAAAAATATTACAAATTTTAAAAATAGGAAAATTAAAAAAGATTAAAAATTATAAGCAATATTTGAAAATAGCAATAATTGAAAACATGACGATAAATTGAAATGAATTTGGAAATATTTTTTATTTTCCTCTGTCAATACACCACTATTGTTATTTGCTACCTTAGTTACAAGTGTATTTTTTTTCAGATTTTTTAAACACAATTCAAAAAAATAGTAGTGAAACCATAGTAATTAGTCCCAATTATACTAATTTTATTTTTTGCCCACTAGATACTATAGTAATGTTGAACCAATATAATATGGATTTAATAAGTGCATTTCATATACCAAATAATTTTGGATATCCATTGGGGGATCGGTCCGCCAACACACAGTCTATAGTTGTCTTTATCTACGTCAAGTGAATCTACTGTATGTATACATACTATTACTTATACTGTGGTCATAGTAACATATTTTTATATATCTAACTTCAAAAATGATGAATTTCCATAAAAATTTGCATTCCCTATTTAACACACAAGGGCGAATTTTCAAAAATCCTTCCTTAGTGTTCACCTACGTAACATAGGGAACTCCTGTGCAAAATATCATTCTTCTAAACCCAACGGTTTAGGCTATGCGTTGTCTGTCAGTCAGTCAGTCAGTGTTAAAAATTTATTAAGTAGATTATTTATTTTAATAGCCATAGTAACATATTTTTATACATATACCACTAACTTCAAATATAACGAATTTACATACAAATTTTCATCCCTTATTAAACCCATTTAGGGGATGAATTTTCAAAAATCCTTTCTTAGTGCTCACCTACGTTACATAGGAAACTCCTATGCAAAATTTCATTCTTCTAAACCCAACGGTTTAGACTGTGCCTTGTCTGTCAATCAGTCAGTCAGTGTTAGAAATTTATTAAGTAGATGAAGTTATTTCTGAAAGAAACCTCTGATAACAAAAATTATTATAAAGAGAATGATTATTTTTAAATTTAAATTCACCTCGTATTTAATGTTTCCTCACTTAATTTAAGAAATACACATGTATATTAAACAATTTTTGTTGAATCCGCCTAGATTTATTTTGATCGATGGTCAATATTAAAAACAAATGAGTTATAAATTGTAACATATTTCACCGAATTTTTAAAGTTATTAGCATAATAAAAATGTACAAATAATTTCTATTAGTCTATTTAAGAGATTAGGATAGCTAAATTACCTTTTTATATGTGTTAAATAATATTTGTAAAAGTGTTTTTATATGCATTCGAAATTTTAGGCTTTATATTTCATTTTGAGAATTACCTATTACATACGTATTGTATAAACATTTTCAATCAAACCAAGTGTGTCAAATCTATTGTAACGTAAGCGTGACACATACGTACAAATGGTTTTTTAGTCGAATTTTTCCTAGAAAAAATTAGACTTATACAGCCTATACGACAAGAAGGGCGAGAGGTGAGAGTAGGGGCGCTATCCGTTTTCCGACCCGTAGAACACGAATATGTAGAAAAAAAATGTCTGATATATATATATATATATATATATATATATATATATATATATATATATATATATATATATATATACATGTATATATATATATATATATATATATATATATATATATATATATATATATATATATATATATATATATATATATATATATATATATATATGTATATATATATATGTATGTATATATGTATATATATATATATATATACATATATATATATATATATATATATATATATATATATATATATATATATATATATATATTTATATTCCCGTATTAATATGTGTAGGGCCCCCCTATGGGAGTTAAGAGATAAAATTTGGTAAGTGAGGCTCATTTGCGAGGCACCTCATACTATTAAAGTGGGGTCAAATTTTGGGAAAATTTTTGATCCGACCCAACTTTTAAGGGGGTGGTGGGGGCGGTAAAACAATAAAACTTTTCTAAACCGGTTGGAAATAATGTTTTGGTGAATTATCTACAACATATAAAAAAATTCAGCTTCCTAGGATGATTTGGAGGGAGTAGAGGGGGGGAATACGATTTTAGCTGGATGTAACACGCCCCCAGCCCCCCAGAATTAACGTAGAGAGTTGAAATTTGGTGTGTTGATAAAGTTCGTACCTAGGTTGTGCTTTTTGGAGGTTTTAATAATTTACCCCCACCCCCCTCATTTTTAAGCTACAATTTCATGCTTTTTCGACGTTTTCGAAGTTTGTACCATTCGCACAGGTCACCCAAATAAATCTAGAGGGCCGAAATTGTATATTTGGATTGAGTTAGTCTCAAGGGGGTGCCTTTTGTGGGTCTCGACTTTTAACCCCTACCCCCACCATTTTAACCCCTACCCCCACCCTTACCCTCTTTGAGTTAGTATCCTGTTAGTGCCTTTTAGGGATCCCACATTACTATTCCCCCCACTTCTTCCATTTTTAGATCGGAATTCAATGTATTGTTAAATGTGTTTAAAATGTTTTATATTTATACTATAAGACAAGTAGGCGAATAGTAAATTTAAAAATTTAAAAAAAATAAAATAAACGTACATTTATGACAAATGCAATACATACGTAGTACATTCAACATATATATATATATATATATATATATATATATATATATATATATATATATATATATATATATATATATATAATACATACGATACATACATAGTTATAATAATACATATGTAAGTAATTTAAAAAATGTTATTGATGTCTTTTTTTATTTTATTTATAAAATAGTAATTTTGGATTTTTTTTTGGAAAGAAAAAATATCTTCATAAAAGCCTTCCAGTTTACTATTTAAGGTCCTTTTTTAATATTTAAAAATAATTCTTCCATTTTTAGATCGGAATTCAATGTATTGTTAAATGTGTTTAAAATGTTTTATATTTATACTATAAGACAAGTAGGCGAATAGTAAAATTAAAAATTTAAAAAAAATAAAATAAACGTACATTTATGACAAATGCAATACATACGTAGTACATTCAACATATATATATATATATATATATATATATATATATATATATATATATATATATATATATATATATATATATATATATATAATACATACGATACATACATAGTTATAATAATACATATGTAAGTAATTTAAAAAATGTTATTGATGTCTTTTTTTATTTTATTTATAAAATAGTAATTTTGGATTTTTTTTTGGAAAGAAAAAATATCTTCATAAAAGCCTTCCAGTTTACTATTTAAGGTCCTTTTTTAATATTTAAAAATAAAACACAAAGGCAGTTGGCGGATAAGCATGCGTAGGAATGCCGTCGTACGAATTGTGTTTTTTTTCCTGCTAACTGCTATCGGCACCAAATTGAAATTTACTGAGATTCAGTCCTTAAAAACTTAAAACCTTTTTTTAAAACCCCGATCAGCCGAACACTCATCATCAGTTTTGAAACCACCAAAATGACAAATCGCTTGTAGACTTTCAATCACATTTCGCTTGTAGACATTCAATATTTCAATATATATATATATATATATATATATATATATATATATATATATATATATATATATATATATATATATATATATATATATATATATATCAGACATTTTTTTTCTACATATTCGTGTTCTACGGGTCCGAAAACGGATAGCGCCCCTACTCTCGCCTCTCGCACAGCTCTTATCGTATAGACTGTATAAGTCTAATTTTTCGGAGAAAATTCGGCTAATTATGAAAATTTTAAATTATAAAAATTTTTTTAAAATAAAAATTTTTATAATTTAATTTTTATGATTTAGTTATACCTAACAAAATAGAAAAATAGAACAATATTATATAAATTAATAATGAAATAACCAGCAGTTTTAGTGGTAAAACTACTAAGATGGTAACGCTAAAAACCACAAACCACTAGAAAAAAATTTCCCCCACTGTGGGACGTTCAAAACCACTAGTTTTACTCGTAAAACCACTAAGTTGGCAACACTGCTTATCACTGATCGTAGTTTACCTCAACTTAAGGTGCATTTTCATGCTGTCGCTAGTCGCTGATTTTTAGCGACAAATGCGGTCACGTGATGAAAATTTAATATGCGCGCCATCTAGAATAAATGCAGCGATAAATTTCAGCGTTTAGCGTCAAATTTTAGCGACAAATGTATCAAAAGTCGATGTATCGATATAACCCATAGATATATGTATAAATGACACTTGTTTGTAAACATTCAGCTTATAAGTAACAAATACAGAGATTTGACTAAAGTAATAAATAAATACTGTTTTTGTAAATATATTAACAGAGAAAACCATGTCTAGTCTATATGATTATCAAATGATATATATATATATATATATATATATATATATATATATATATATATATATATATATATCAGACATTTTTTTCTACATATTCGTGTTCTACGGGTCCGAAAACGGATAGCGCCCCTACTCTCGCCTCTCACCGTTCTTGTCGTATAGACTGTATAAGTCTAATTTTTTCAAGGAAAAATTCGACTAAAAATTGATATGTGCTCTCATTTCTGGATGGAGTGTAGAGTCTCTATAATATGTAGAGTCGTGAGATGTGTCCTGACCGCTGATTGGTTCCGGCATTTTCTGTCCAAAGTTAGGTAAAATAAATTAAAAATAAATTAAATATTTAACAAAAATCACTTACAAGGAAAGGGCAAGAAGTCGAAAATTCAAAAAAATCTGAAACTTTGTCAGTATGTAGAGGGTGGCTACCTAAAAACATAAAAAATATCAGTTGCTGCTAAAAAACGTTTTTAAGGGGTGAAACACCCCCTCAAAGTTGGAACTCAAAAATTTAAAAATCGATGAAATTTTGTTTATATGTTCCTTAAAAAGTTCTAGTAACAAATATAACATTATTTTTTGCGTCCACACATTTTTAAGGGTTGAAACCACCCCTCAACTGTGTACAAAAAAAATTAAAAATTGATGACATTTTGTTTATATACTATACAGAGCTCTAATAATAATTATAACATTATTTTTTGCATCTACAAATCTTTGGGGGTTGAAACCACCCCTTCATGTGTGTACTTAAAAATTTATAAATTTATATTATTTTGTTTATATATGCTATATAGAGCTCTAGTAATAAATATAACATTATTTTTTGCATCTATAAATTTTTAGGGGTTGAAACTACCCCTTCATACGTGTATTTAAAAATCTATAAATTTATGATATTTGGTTTACACATTTATACTATACAGAGCTCTAGTAATAAAAATATAAAATTAGTTCTTAAGAAATATAACATTATTTAATTTATACGATGTGCGTGGTGTAAAATATATTTGTGCTTTAAACATTTTTTTCATAAATTTCATTACTGGGATAAATTTGTGCCATAATCAGTTAATAAACTATTAACGTATATTTTTTTGTAATACAGATAGCTTTTAAATAGTGTACTAGACTACATGTAAACAAAATTTCGTCCATTTTTTTTCTAGTTTCCAATTTGGAAAGGATATTTCACCCCTATAAATGTATAGAAGCAAAAAAAAATTAATCTATTCTTATGTGAATAAAATCTCGGAATTTTTAAATTTTCAAGTCGACAGCTGAAGGGGTGGTTTCACCCCCTTAAAAATGTGTTGGTATAAAAAATAATATATTTATTACTAAAATTTTTTATAGTAAAAGTATATAAATAAAATTTCGTCAATTTTAAATTTTCTAAGCATACACTTGAAGGGGTGGTTTCACCCCTTAAAAATGTGTGGACCCAAAACATAATGTTATATTTATTATCAGAATTTGGTATAATGTGTAAAAACCAAATATCGACAATTTTTAATTTTTTAGGTACGCACTTGAAGGGGTGGTTTCAACCCTTGAAAATTTGTGGATGCAAAAAATAATGTTATATTTATTATTAAAGCTTTGTATAGTATATATAAACAAAATAATATAAATTTATAAATTTTTAAGTACACACATGAAGGGGTGGTTTCAACCCCTAAAGATTTGTGGATGCAAAAAATAATGTTGTATTTATTATTAAAGCTCTGTATAGTATATATAAACAAAATGTCATCAATTTTTAAATTTTTTTGTACACAGTTGAGGGGTGGTTTCAACCCTTAAAAATGTGTGGACGCAAAAAATAATGTTATATTTGTTACTAGAACTTTTTAAGGTACGTATAAACAAAATTTCATCGATTTTTGAATTTTTGAGTTCCAACTTTGAGGGGGTGTTTCAGCCCTTAAAAACGTTTTTTAGCAGCAACTGATATTTTTTATGTTATTAGGTAGCCACCCTTTACATACTGACAAAGTTTCAGATTTTTTTGAATTTTCGACTTCTTGCCCTTTCCTTGTTAGTTTAATCTAGAAAGAATAATCAAATTAAAACCTTTTAATTGCTCTTTAATTCATAATTTATGAACAATAATTATGTACTCAAAAATATTTACTCAAACATGTGATAATTAATTTTGAAGCTTTCATGTGAGAACAAGCTTGAAACATGTGAGAATTAATTTTGTTTTGGATAGAAAATGGCTAACATATCATGACTCTATTATTTTATTATAGGGACTCTAATTGAATATAGAGTGCCTATATAATAAATAGAGTGGTGACATGTGTGGAGAAGGCTGATTGGTTCCGGCAGTTTCTATTAGGGATGGCGGTTTTTCAGAAATAACCGGTTTTTTTATGCTCGGTTTAACCGGACGGTTTAAACCGCTGAAAATAACCGGTTTTTTAAATAACCGGTTTTCGGTTTTTTTATTTTAGGCAAAACAACAATAATTATTGTCAGAAAATTTTTATTTTTACATTTACACTTATTTTTAAACGAAATGAATACCATGAATACAGATAAAAATTTAAAAGTAAATTAACTAAACTTACACAAACTCTAAACAAAAACAAATGTTTTTCACTGATTATTACACGATTAATTTGTACTTGCCTAACGAAAATTTGTTCCCTAGCAATTTAACCAAAAAATTCTTCAACTAGAAATACCCGTCAGCAAAGCTGAAAACAAGTTAGGTTAGGCAACAACACTTAGGCAACAAATTTGAACCTTTGAAAAGAAAAAAATTATTTTTAAAAAAATTACATATCTTAATTACTGACTATTACTTAAACAATGTTCTTTTTAATAATTAGGACAACGAAAAATGTATTTTGACCTTTACAGTATACTTTTGCTGTAGATCAAATTAACTAAAGTTAGTCTGACCTCTGACGTCATTAACAAATAAAGCAAAATTAAACGTACATATTTATGTTACTATAGTCACTCGAATATAAAAATAACAAAAAGGAAAAGAGACGAAAGACTGGGTCCGTCTAATTTTGCTTATTTATTGCAAAATATTTGCTTACGTCAGACCAACTTTTTTTAAGTTATTATATCATCTTAAAATGGATAATGGATTAAGGTAGAGTTTCTCAAATTTATTTTCTCCGTAAATATATTTCAAAATTTCAAATAAAATGATAAATTGTTTGCGGCTATTAACACTTTCAGTCCCATGGCTTCGGCATCCGAAACCAAACAAAACATCCACAGAGGCCGACCGCGATCGGTATTTAGAATAATAAACAAAACACTTAAAAATATTTATAAAAAAGATTTTTTGCACGATCGTGTATTTTCATGCATTTACCGAGGCTGTTGACAATGCTGGTAAGTTACATTTCCCGAACGTTTGTTTATATCCATGGAAACCAAAAAATAACAGTGCGGTAAGTGAAATAGATGCGTGGTAAGTAAATAGGAGTGTGGTAAGTTAAATTAGCTCAAAAATGATTGTATTTATTTATTTATATTGAAATTAATAGTACAATTTGAACAATTAGGAAAATAAATCCATTAATAATATGAAAATTTTCACTAGTTTGCACATTATTATTATTATTGTTGGCATCAGTCTTCTTATTTTATTGACATTTCAAAAGGTCGTTCAATCATTAAGATTTTCTGTGGCTTTCATAATCTTCCTTTCATTTTACGAGAATAAATTTGCAGTCAAAAATAAAATGCTTCATCAATTTTATTATTCTCACTAATAATATAGTTTAACAAACTATTTTCCTCAATTTTTTTTAATAGAAAATTCAAAAAAAATATTCACGCCAGTGAAATATTGACACTTAATTTTTTATTTACAAATATAGTTGTCAATTGTCACTACAAAGATTCGTATTAGTTGTTATGAATATTTATAATATTTATTCATGGCATTCTATGTCATAACATAGAAATATAAATTTCAGCTATATTATTTGAATTTTATTTTTTATTTAACACATTTTTAATCTTTAATTATTTTAAATCGATCGTGCAAAAAATATTATACAATACACGATGCGTTAAGTGCATTTACTGATCTCGAAAATTGCAAAAACTCGACTCTGCGGGTCTCGTTTTCGCAACATTTTCTCGATCAGTAAAAGCAACTTACCGAACTTATATTGTAAAATACTATTATATTGTTCTAATAAAAATAATTTATTACTACGTACCGGACACTTTTCATTTTTTGTACATATAAATATACACAATATGTTTTATCATCAAAATATCCTAGCTTCATCTTTTATTTACAATAATATTTTTATCCACATTTGTGTGTGTTGTATGCTTGTATGTATATGTGTATTTTATCAAAATAATAACTATGTACTCATCTTTTGATCTGCAACCTGCATAACACATACATGCTGAATCATTTAGTGTTCTGTGGAATCATTTTATGTACTTGTTTACATAAAATTTGTTTGAAAATATTGTCGGCTTCCGGGGAAGTTTACTATGAAAGTGGTTGGGCCTCATAGTGTTAAGATGGCTTCGAAAAATACTGACCTATGGGAATAGATTAAATTAAATATTTTAAAATAAATACAGTGTTTTTTTTAAAAAGTTCGCTTTATGTGAGGAAATTGTTTACTATTAATTTTTTGAAAAATAGTTGGGTCACTTGGTGCCCCCTTGTTATTTGGGTGAAGCGATAAATAAGATGTGTTTAGCTCATTTTTGATGTCAACCATTGCATCAACTGACTCCTCTAAAATCAAAACTCATGTCCCGACTGACTCTATTTTATCCTCGTGGGTACTAATGTCCATTACTGTACACAAAATTTTTGTAGTCATAAAGTCCGGGGAAAAAAAAGTTGTTTCCATATTCGAAATTTTCATTTAAAATTTAATCTCTGTAATATCCGAAATAAGAAAATAACATTAATTACTCAGTACAAGATTTTTTATAAATTTTATTGAAAAAACAAAATATGTCCTTATATGAGTACATCAGTACTCTATACATAAAATTAATAAATAAGTATCACCCATTAGATATCAAAAATTACAAAATAAATAGTATTAAAAATCATAAAATAAAATACATATTATGTTACTATATCAAAAAATCACAATTAAATGTCATAACTCATCAATCATAAATATATTTATATCAAAATTAAAAAGAAATAAATACCCAATATTTATGTTTAAATCACAGAATAAATTGTATACATAAATTACATATGTTTTATTTCATTACGTATTGTATTAGATAAGATTATGTTGTATGAAATAAAAAGAAGCAATTATGTTTCGTCTTTAAACATAGGAAAACATTACACTTTACACATCTGACTCTACTTTTGGCTTTGCAGCCTTTTTGCCGACAGCGATTTGAAAATCTCTGATCTACCATTTCGGGGAGATGAACTGCCCCTTTTTTTCTAATACTAACGGGAGGCAAGCATTGGCGTCTACCATCGGAGTAGATAGTGAATTCCTCATCGTTACTATCTGTGATATCATCTTCAAGTGCGCTTTCTAATAATTCTTCACTAAGTTCCATACGAAAATCTATTAATTGTAAGATATTGTGATTTGGAATTTTTTTTTTAATACAGTCATCACGATATAATATCCATGAATTTGTTACAGCTAAATCAATAAAATGATAAATTACTCTGCTGGTCCATCTGTTGGTTCTTGTTTTGTTTCTATAATAGCTAATCATCCTGTCATTGAGATCTACGCCACCCATGTAATCATTATACTCTTTAACAATCTTCGGTCTATTAATATTAATAAATTGATTATAAAATTTTGACCAACGTCTGCACGTATCCTCTTGTAGTTTGCCCCATTCCGTAGACATTAAAAATATTGCCCGATTATCATACCATTTTACAATGGATATTTTTGGATTTTCTTTGACAAATTGTTCAGAAATACCTCTATAAATTTTCATAAATTTATCTTCAGTAAATGTAATGCCCTTCGGAATATATTTTTTCATGATGGTCCCTGTAGAAAGTATAGAGCGATTTAGTAATTCCACCAATAATTTTTCTGTCGTGAAATATCTGTCAAAATAGAGAGATGAACCAGGGGGGACAGTTTCCGATAATTTTAGAACAGCTGCTTCTCCTACATTGAAGGAAGAATTAATATTTTCAAATGTATAATTTTTTCCTTGGTAAATATGAAAATCTAAAACCAAACCATTTTTATTGGCTAAAACAAAATTTTTTACACCAACCGGGTTTGGTTTATTCGGTACAAATTGACGACACTCGAAACGTCCTGTGAATGGAATTATTTGCTCATCAATAGCCATATTTTCATCCCGATTAAGTTTTAAACATGTACTTCTGATTGATTCCAAAAAGGGTCGCACTTTCCATAGTTTATCATAATTTTTTATTTCATCTTGTATATCTAAGTCATTTACTACCTTCAAGTACTTTTTAATTTCAAAAAATCGATCTCGGCTCATTGCCCTACATATTGCCAAAACTTTGGTTGACTTTGCCCAAAACATTTTCAACCTTGGGTATCCCAGAGTTGACATTAATATAAGTATACCGATAAATTTCTTTATTTCAATGATACTAACATTGATTGATTTGCCAGTTGCTTGCACTGAACGAATATTTGTACACATCTGTATATTTTCGATGCATGTATCGCTTGTGTATTCCTTGAAATACTGGCTGGGTGTCCAGTTAGTTCTATCATTTGAAAATGCAAAATTTTCCTGCTTTTGTTTGTGACATTTTTTTACATTAAATTCATCAGTTTTCCTCCAAGTTACCTTTTGTCGTTTTTGACCTCTTTTATTTTGTGTTTCCTTTGGACGCTTCCTATTATTTTCATTGTCGATTTCATTTATTGTAACATTTTCTTTACATTCCTCACAAACAAATTCATAATCATCATTTTCCAAGTAGCTTTCTTTAAAAGGCATTTCTACATCCTTAATTCTTTCCCAATTAATCCCGTAAAAATCTTCATCGTCGTCTTCAAATTCAGATGTATTACCATTTTCTATTATTGTTAATATTTCGTCCGCGGTAAGATTTTTAAAAGCCATAACTTCTTTAAAATCTTAACGTAACTGAAAAAATTAACATTATTATTAATTATTAATTTTAAATTATTATTAATTTTATCGTTAAATGCAACAATAATATATTTAAAAATTACAAGTTTGTGCAAGTATGTAGGTATGCAATTATACGCAAATCTGTGCTTAATTCCTAATGTCCTCAAATGAACACATTTAAAAAAAGGATATATTAACTTCGCTAAATAACAATAATAATTTGAATTTATTTTAAAACTATCTTTAGATATCACACTTTTCAGTAATTTAATATTTATTGTACAGAAATTTCAAGAAACCACTTAATTAATTAATTAAATTTACTGTTTATAAATTCCCACTTACCAAATTTTAACACGAGCGTGCGTACACCTGAATCAACATAAAAAAGTACATTTGTGCGCATTAAATACTTTAAAATGTATATAGTTGAATAAACTTTAAAATAAATTAATTTACGAAAAAATAAAGATTTGGTATTATGAAAAAAAATGTGCACGTATCGTCCGATTAATATGTTTAGACAATTACGTAATAAATAAACTCAACCCTTCAGAGTGACATCATATGAATTTTACACCAATAATTGAATACAAAATTATTAACACTCCTTAAAAAATTTCTTCTCTATTCAATATTACGAGTTAGAAAAAGATAATATAACAATTTAATCCAACCTAATTAAACCAAAACAATTGAAGTATGAATGATAATTATATGAATTATTTACTAAGAGGCGACTTACGTTGTTACCTATTTTTAATTACACTCCAGAAGAAGACGTAATTATAATGAGTTGTCTGCCAAAAGTTGCTCTTAATAAATGACATGCGCATCTAGGTATTGGTATAAATAATATATCTTAAAAGTACACTGTTAAAATATTTTCAATTTCTTTTTTGTACTGCTGTATTTATTTACAATTTTGATATAATCAACTTTATTTATTATCTTTATTTTAAATAAGATTTTGTAAGTCAGTGTCAATTTTGAGGATCAATCATTAGTTATTTTAACGGAAGTAATTCCCTAAAAATGTCTAGAATTGTGTTGCAGGCCCAACAAGAGGTGGTAGTCGGGGTTGCAGCATCGGAAAAGGACTTTTGCTTTATGAGCGGACTCATAGCTATCGGTAGGGAGCCCGGGAGAATATAAAAGGAGCTTTTTTTGCTCGTCCACGGCCTTGATTGTGAGCGTGACTTTGTGGAAATTCAGCTCATAATAGCAAATAAATTACTTTGCGAAAATTTTACTTTATTAATATAAATTATTAGTGTACTTTCGTCTCATGTAATCATTTTCTTCCATAGTACTGGGAACAACTGCATGAGTTAAAAAGGCGCTTACCTAGTGTGGACTCAAATGCACTCAGTAGAATTTCATAAAATAATTTTTGTTTTATTCAAAAATCTTTCCTTCACACTTCACACAGGCTTAGGACTGCCAGTTCAATTAAATACTATCAAAATCAAATTTTATTAGTACTTAATATTTATTACTGGCGTGTTTAAAAGATTTCAAGACGGACAGACAGACAAAATTAAATTAATACTAACTAGCTGCGACCCGCGGTGTCATTCGCATAAAATTATCTGAATTATAGGTAAAATTTATAGGTCAATTCAATCATATATTCCAAAATTCTGTGCAAAATCAATTATTTATAGCACTTGACCTTGCTCGCCCAATGACTCTAAAATAACTATCTTGATATTTTATTAGCATGGGTAATTTCCGCACCGTAAGAATTTAATATGGGTACCTATACCAGCAGTTTTAGAATTGTTTCTATTTTAGGCCCTTCAAGGCACCAAGGCCCCGGAAAATCATTTTAACGTCACTTTCATCTTTCGCAGATCTTGGCACAATACAAAATTTTATACAGTAATGGATCTAGACTGTGGTGAATTTAGTTCAGTAAATAAAAATACTTAATTATATAATTTAAAAATTTAATTGAGCAATTAGAATAAAATTTCAACATATTTAAGGAACAAAGTTACAATTTTCTACTGAAAAGTATTTTGAAATAGCTATTACTTACTCAACTAAGTTATGATGTTAATAAGTGTGCTATGACTAACTTTAGTATTATAATAATTATATTATTCAGTTTTTTGTGTCCACAGTCTTTTTGATGTTATAAAATGATGTTTAGAAAAATGTTATACTTTTATTTTAATATCTAATATTATGTAAAATTTCTAAAAAGTATCCAGATAATTTACAATGATGGCACATACCATGTCGGTGCATATCATAAATGGTCCTTATAATATCATTTTTTACAACTGAATCGCAGTCGGTAGTTTTGGGACGCATTCATTTTTTGCGTTCCTTAGGCTCAGCTGGTTTTTTGCCACTTGAACTGCTCTTGTAATTGAAGATATACTTAAATCTAATGCTGAAGCTACTCTCTAAAACCGCGCAATATTGTATTTAATTAAAATGTTAAAATTAATCATGAGTGTTACTTAATAAATTAATATATTTGCAAAAATTTTATATTTACCTCTTGTACGGCAGTTAAAGGAATCAAAGGACCACCATTTTGCAATTCTAAAGTAAAATAGTTTATCAATTTTAAAATCACGGAATTCATTTCCTCATAAATGACTTTAGATTTCGGCATTTTCGAAAACGAGATAATATTCGCTAGATAGCAATCACTAGATAACAAAACTCTTCAACAAAAATTTGAACAGTGTACTTGATATATACTCTTCTTGTTAGCGTAAACAATCACACCACTGGAAGATTTCAAATGTTTCGAAGCATAGTACAGTAAGGCTCACACAAATAGTTCAAAATTATAACTATTTAATTGCAAATAAATTAACCAAATGTTTCAATCGTAGTTAAACTTTTTTTTATCAATAACAGCTTATATTAATTTGTTTTCTGACCCACAGCCCGCTATTGCCAGGGATATAAATAATTTTGACTACATAAAGGTTAATTATTAAACATGATAGGTACATTTAAAGCACCTAATTTTCGTCAGGTTACTATATTTATTTGAGAGTTAAAAAAATTTAATAAAATTTAATAAAATATAACAAAATGGAATTTTGAGATAATCTTTTTATAATACTAAAACTTGACTTCGCTTGGTATAAAATTGTTTGGAAATTTATATCTTTATTTTATGTTTTTGAAAATATCTTTTCGTATTAGAGGTATACATTTCCAATACAAATGTAACTCCCCATGCAGGTGATTTTAGTGGATCGTATCATCATTCTAGAATTTGAATTAACCCATTTCTTTAAACTTTAAATAATTTATTTAGCTATCTTCTACTAAAAGTATTCATTCAAAAAATTGACAATCAAAAAACATTATTAAAGTTAAAAAAGACAAAATATTAATTGGCAAACCGGATTAAAAACAGCAGGTGGGTCAGATCTGGCCCGCGGACCGTAGTTTTCTGACGTCTGACGGGTTAGCAAAATAATGTGCTATTAGAGCTTCTACTAACAAAAATGAATAGCAATTAAAAAAAGTCTGAAATTTAATTTCGTAAATAACAGTTAATCTGACCGTAATTCTTTAAGGACATAAAGTTTAATTACTATATAATTATAATAGTATTATAGTAACCCATATATTAAAACCCAGATATTAAAAGCCCACAAACTTAAATATGGCATGTTCATATTATTCTAGTGGTTTTGACAAAGAGACTAATTATTTATAAATTTTATAATACGCGAAAGGTTAAACTTATGATTAAACAGATGCGTATGATATAATAAGACCAATAAAACGCGCAAAATATTAAATTTATATCCAAAAAACCTTTAAAAAACAATCAATAAATTCCAAGTACATAATATATTTATTACTTATAGTGAAAACAACGACAACTGAAAATAACTCATTCACATTAATTTATGTATCAGACAAGCTCGTAATATAACTATCTCTCACAAGATCTACTATCTAATATATTGAAATAGGATAGTAGAAATTATAATAACTTTTATATATGTTACAAAATTTTATTTTTGAAATGAGTAATTTTCAGTTCTTATAAATAAGATTATATTTAAAATGCAGTGCATTACTAATCTATATACACAATACACATATCATAAAATTGTAACGAGACCGTATCTGTACATGGAATGTTTTTGGAAAATTGTAGGTACTGATACTGTAGATAGTTGGCGATTTAGATACCAATATATTATATATACTATACTAAACATATAATATATATTTCTCACTGATTTTATAACAACGCTTCACGCAAACGACGTCCCGAGTACAGCTAGTAATAATTTTTCAATACCTTGTTTTGATGTAATGTTCTTATTTTAAAATTATTTATTTTTTGAGCTTATTATACTTTTTCATTTGAGCTGGTAGTGTACTGCTAAATATATTATATTTTAAATTTTTATTTTATTATTTTATTCAAATGTTTTAATGAACTTCCAAATGAAAAATTCAGCTACTACTGCCACTGTCATGGGAAGACTTGAGCTCGGGACTATAATAGAAATTTATTTTGAAGTCACCAGAAAATGATGCCGATTCGCCAAAATTTATATATATATATATATATATATATATATATATATATATATATATATATATATATATATATATATATATATATATATATATATAGGTGTTTCATTAATTAATTGGAAATATTTAAATTGAGGATTCCTGGGCTCAGAATATGAAGATTCAACCCCAATCACTTAGATAAAATTGCTCTTTACTAAGCTACGAGTGTTTTATTTAAAAATTTAATAACTATTTTTTCCCAGTACTTTAAAACTATTTGACGTATCTCTATCATACTTGGCAGGATGTGTAGGTACCGTAAACCATACTAAACTATGTTAAATAAGATTTTCTAACTACTGTCACAAATAAGGTTAACTCCTCCTATATTCTACGCCACTGGCGGAATTGTCATTTCAGCACAATTATTCGATTCATTAATACTTTCTGTATAAACAATATATCAACATTTTATTAATGTTTAAATACAATTTGTATAGAACATCGACTGGCAATTGAGCTTTTTCATAAATACAAAATAAGAATACCTATACAGTATCAAGTAAGGCCGGGCATACACGTTACGGTAACAGGCAACGAGCTCACACACGTTACAGTATACCAGAGAGGTATACCTGTACAGGTAAACTGCACAGATTTTATTCATGATTACTCATGACGCTTACTATGAAAGCGTATAAACAATTGAAATCAAACTTGTGTAGGTGTTGTTTGACTCACATACACGCTGCGGTATACATACCTGCGCAGGTAGAAGATACTGATTTTCAATTACCACTGCAGTTTACCTGTACAGGTATACCTCTCCGGTATACCGTAACGTGTATGCCGGGCCTAACAATTTTAGCTTAATGATTTAACAATTATGTACTTCTTGTGTTATCAAGAAGTGTTAAATAATATTTAATAATATATCTCTAGTGAAAAAGATAACATCAATAACAAATATTCAGTAATTTAAAGGAAGACGTTGTAACAGAATAAATTCTTATTTATAATTTTTTAAGTTTCTCGCTCTATGGGTTATTCTCCCAGGGCAAAATGTAGAAAAAAATATTATTCATTTGTTCTTTGGATTCAATGTTTAATAGTTTTAGATGATTGTTATTTTGAGTAATATCTTACAATGTGTATTTGGCTATGTAGTGAATTCGGTATAATTGGACAGGGACACTCTGTCAAGAAGTGATACAAATTGTCTGCTTTATGTGTTACAAATATATGCTTGCATAATATCTTAATATTTATCATTTTACTGAAACTTGACGGCTATTGGGTCAGTGACGGTTACTGGTGTTCTTACCTATATATATATATATATATATATATATATATATATATATATATATATATATATATATATATATATATGTTTATATATATACATATATATTATATATATACATATATATATATATATATATATATATATATATATATATATATATATACATATATATATATATGTATATATATATATATATATATATATATATATATATATATATATATATATATATGTATATATATATATATATATATATATATACATATATATATATATGTATATATATAATATATATATATATATATATATATATATATATATATGTATATATATATATATATATATATATATATATATATATATATATATATATATATATAGGACATTCTTTCTGAACGGGACACCCTGCTTTCAAAAATTGGTGTTGTTTAAAATAGATCTGCAATATCTCAAATTAAAGGTTTCATTTCATTTCATTCACAACAGTGATTTCAATATGGCGGCTGGAGAATATACAAGCGTTTTTTATGGTGACCTGGTGAGATATGGTGTAGTAGCTGAATTTTCCTGGCAGAAATTCATCAAACATTTGAATTGCAATAAGTAAACTGATTTCTAAAACTATTTAAAAGTACACTATTAGGTCAAGTTAAAAAGTACGATAAGCTAAAAAAGTAGGCATTTTTAAAATAAAATATGAGTGAGTTGTTATTGATAGAAAAAGTTTAGGTATAAGATTGAAAAGTTTGGTTGATTTGTTTGTCATTAAATAGCTATAATTTATAACTATTTAAACCATTTGCACGGTAAAATCTAATTACTAGTTTACCATTACGTTGAGCCTTACTGTACAAAATTAAACACATTTGAAAATCTTATTAAGAGTAACATTTGACAGACAACTCATTATAATTACGTCTTCTTCTGGAGTGTGGTTACAAATAGGTAACGACGTAAGTCGCCTCTTTATATTATTATCATTAATATTTCAGTTGTTTTTGTTTAATTAGGTTGGATTATATTATTATATTATCTTTTTCTAACTCGTAATGTTAAATCGAGAAGGAGTATTTTTAAGGAGTATTAAAAATTTTTTATTCAGTTATTGGTTTAAAATCTATATGACGTCATTTTGAAGGGTTGAACTAATTTGTGACGTAATTGTCTAAATATAAAATTTCAGGTCTAGGTGGACAAAATAACGTGTCAGGACTTTATTACTTCTTTTTTTTTTTAACGGTCCGGACTCAAGAGGTTATATACAAGTACTATTAACGCCATCTTGTATATTAGTTACAGCGCCGATGGTAAACGATATATTTTTTTATAAAAGACATATGGAGAGTGGCAGGGACAGGATCTAAGCTAATAAAAATATTCAGAAAATTATCAGAATGGACATACTTGTTTACATTACAAATTGTTGAATGTTAATTGTTAGGTCGTTTTAACGTAAATGTATTAGAATTTTAAAGAAATTGACTTATTAAATGTTGACCTAATTTTTTAAATTGAGATTTTTTTTTTTAAAACTAATTTGTTCGGTTTTTTTTCCGGTTATCGGTTAAGAAAAAAAACACCGGTAATAACCGAGTCAAAGAAATAACCAAAAAAAAACCGGTTCACCGAAACAAAAAAACCGGTTTTCGGTTAAAACCGGCCGGTTTTTTCCATCCCTAGTTTCTATCCAAAGCTTGCCTAAAATACGTTGGAAATAAATTAAATGTTGATGAAAACCATTTAGTTGAACTTAGAAAGAATAATTAAATTAAAAATTTTTAATTGTTTATTAATTCATAACTCAAAAATATTTTCTCAAACATGTGATAATTAAATTTGAAGTTTCCCGTTCTGCTTTGAATAGAAAGTGGATGACATGTCACGACTCTATTTATTATAGGGATTCTAATAGAATGTAAAATGTATGTAGGCCTGACATCTCTTAAAAAAAGTACGTACAAACACATCTTTTCGTTTTTACTGCATGTATGAACTCTGTACCTTCAGCCTAGAAAAGAACCATTACCTTGTAGTTTACCTAATTAACAAATGATTCAATAAATGACGGAACTAATAATTTAAACATCCAACATTTTGCTATAATTTTGATAACAAATACGTATAACCACACGTATAACACACGATAAACGTACGTAATAGAGAATGTGTAGTATCGAATCGCGACGTTTATTCAGCTGATGTTTAGTGTAGTGCTGTCAAATATGTGTATGATGTTAAATATTGTTTAAAATAAACATTAAAAAATTTGTTAAAGATAAACATAATTTTTATTTATCTAATTAAAAGTGAAAATGACCACCGAGGAGAAATTCAATGCTGCTGTAAATGTGATACGAAGTTTACCAAAAAATGGTTAGTAAAAAATCTTCTCTCCAATATTAAATATTTTATCTTCCTGTAATCTGTGTCATTAATTATAGAAGACTGACACCAAGTGGTTGTCAGTATGGAATATTCTCTTTTACGGTTGACAAAATAATTTGAAATCTGTCATTTATTTTGTACTTACTATGAACGTTTTGATGAATATTTTAAACGTTACATTTTTCTAAGCTTTTTACAAATTCCACGACTTTGTTGAGCAGCAAGAATAAAATAAGTTTTTTTTTGTATATCTTTGAACTTTGTATTTTGATTATTGGCAATAGTTCTTTCTTTCTTTCTTTTTTTTTTAAAGCAGAAAAATTTTTGTTTAAATACATGGTACTTAATATTTTTTGTTGGTAATTTTTTTATGGATGTAAAATTAATTATAATTACGATTTAGCCAAGGACAGTAAACCAGTGTTTCAACATGATGGTACTTAAATGCAATGCAATAAAGTTGTTTTCGTTTATAAGGTGTTTATTACATGTGTTGTACCTACGTAAAGTTCATGATTAAGCATTTTATTGCAAATATCTACATATACATATAAATGATATTTCTTGATTAAAAATTATTCTTAAATTAACCCTAGAATCATACGTTGGTCTACGAGAAACGTTAATCATACATCGACGTCGTTTAGACGGATGGACTTTTTACAGAGAGTTTTAGAGTTCATTTGCAAAAAACATTTTTTTTACATAACAATACTACAAAAGCGAATAAAATATTTAAAAAAATTGGATTTGGAAAAATAGCTAATAGATATTTATTAATTTTTTTAATCTTTTTATCAAAGCATATTTTCATTATAAAAATTAAAAAATAGATAAATACATCAATTGTATCATGAAACATGTGTTTCAAATAATTAATTTATGAACTATTATGAGTCAGTGGACATGTGTGACTTTACAGAATGTGAAATTTCTCAGTCATAAATATTGCTATAGATATGTAGTTATTTCCCCATTAGGCACATTTGTAAATTTTCTAAAATTTGTTAGTAATTTTTCGAATAAGATCTCAAAAAATAATAAAAATTAAAATATTTTCCAGAAAATAAATTGTTAATCTTTTATTAAGTCACTTGAAACGCATTCTTTAGTTTTCGATTCAATATATTAAAACTTCAGTATTATGTCGTCTCTATAAGTCAAACAGCTGTAATCATCTTTCACATTATCATAATCATTGAATAAATGCAGGTACCGACAAGTTGTAGTATTGGAGCAGATAGAGAAGTTCGTTCGTCGTTTTGACGTGTACGTATGATTCTAGGGTTAAATATGATAATACTAATTTCATATTGATAATACTAATTCCATATTATCCTATTTGTAAATAATACATTTTGAATGATAAAAATAAGAGGTTAAATTTGTAAAATGAATTAATACCACGAAACATTTGAAGGATACGTACGTACGTAGTATAATATAAAGGGGCCTACAGACGATCAACTTATGTAGTTGGAAACCTTGTTGTCAACTTACCGTGTTGACGACAATGTTGGACGCCCAGAGTACCAGAGACAACATATCTATCTCTATACTACTGAAACCAGTGTAACCAGTAAAGGATAGAAAATACGTTATATACGTGCACTGGATTTACTTTGTATTTGTACGGTGATCTGTCTTTGTGTGAGTGATCGGAGGTGGTGGTGGCCGTGCTGTCGCTTACATATGTATGATACTACAACGCGTGTATATGGCTCCGTGTGGGGGTTATAACAATGCCGACAACAATCAACACAATTGACTTGTGATTGACCTACACTCATCCACTACAACGGAGAGAGTGACTACTAAGTAGCCTAACTTGTACAGAACTGCACACTGCAGATTACACGATAGAGATAGTTGCGTTACCCCTGTACTCTGGGGTTGGACGTCTGTAGGCCAGTGTTAGCAACCATACTATAGTTATAGACATAAGGTAAAAGACCCGGTAATTGACCCTGGCCCAGTTTCTGAACTTTTCAACTTTGTTATAGGTAAATTAATAAAAAAACTATATTTTAAATAAGAAAAAAAATAAATTCTTAATTTAAAGTAATCTATTCTGTGTCTAATGAACAGCAATTTAAAAAGTTTAGAATATATTAACTAAATAAAAAAAATTTTAAGTTTAAAATGTGTGTAAAAACTATTTTTTTGGTAGTTTCCTAACAGTTTATGTTACAAAGTACTCATTTTGATTTGTGCAATATTCATCATGTAAGTATGAAAACTTAATTAAAAATATATGAGCAGGTTAATATTTGTTTAAAATATATTTTAAAATATTTATAAAATACCTTAGAATGATTTTTATTATTGAAATATGAGGGTCAATTACTAGGCTCACTTCTAAAGTGGTATGGCCCAATTAAATTCTAACCAGTTTTTGTTAGTTATTTTGTTATTTATAGTTATCTTCGATTAGTTTTTGTTATTTTTCATAACGTATAACATTAAACATTCATTTTTATCAATAAAAAATTATTTATAAATTAAATTTTAAAAAACTGTATTTTTAAATTTAAGGATCAGAAACTAGGCCACTGTCAGGGTCAAAAACTGTCACATGAGAAATTTTGAAGGTCAGAAACTGGGTCCTTTTTGTCAATTTTTAAAACATTAATTTAAATTATTAATTCAATTCAAATAATTATTTTAATTGTATGACTTTATTTTGAAAGCCATAAACTAGTTGATAAAATTATTAATTGTCTCTTAAGTTTAAACTTATATTTATTACTGTCGGTTAACCTCAGCCGTCACTCTTAAAAGGTCAGAAACTAGGCCCGTTACCTTAGTAGACATACATACTCTATAATTCTTTTTACTACAGTCGTCACTCGAGTTATTGACGATCTAACTTATCACCAGTGTTGCCAACTTTTTTTTCCAGTGACCATTAGATTCGACTTTGGAACTGTTAAAAACCACTAAAAACCACCAGCTCTTCACCGACAATAAAAAAACGACTATTTTATAAAAATTTAAAAATATAAAAAATACGCCGTGAGCAGCGGAGCCCCATCACGGAAGTCGAATTTTTCCTTTCATCTTCGGTATTGAGTGTCTACAAGCGAAATATAATTGAAAGTCCAGAAGCGATTTGTAATTTTGGTGGTTTCAAAACTGATGATGAGTGTCCGGTTGATCGGGGCTTTAAAAAAAGGTTTTAAGTTTTTAAGGGCTGAATCTCAGTAAATTTCAATTTTGTGCCGATAGCAGTTAACAGGGAAAAAGCCAACACAATTCGTACGAGGGCATTTCTATCCATGCTTATCCGCCAATTGCCTTTGTGTTTTATTTTTAAATATTAAAAAAGGAACTTAAATAGTAAACTGGAAGGCTTTTATGAAGATATTTTTTCTTTCCAAAAAAATCCAAAATTTCTATTTTATAAATAATAAAAATCCAAAATTCCTAATTTATAAATAAACAGTGACTTTAATAACATTTTCAAATTACTTAATATGTATGTATTTCATTTGTTAAAAAATTGTATTCACTTTTTTTTAAATTTTTTAAAATTACTATTCGCCTACTTGTATTTAGAATAAAAGTAATGCATTTAAAACACATTTAACAATAGCATTCAATTCCGATGTAAAAATGGAAGAAGTGGGGGGAAAAGTAATGTGGACTCCCTAAAAGGTACTAGCTGGATACTAACTGAATACACGTACAAAATTTCAGCCCTCTAGGTTTCCTTAGAGAGTCTCTAGACGTGTTAAAAAACAAGCAAAAAAATTAAGGAAATATTGGCGTAAAAATCGTGGGGGTAAGGGTTAAAAGTTGAAACCCCCAAAAAACAGTGTCTGGCTATTAGCTTAACCTGTACACAAAATTTCAGCCCCCTAGGTTTATTTGGGGAGATTTTGACCCGAACGAAACTGTTAAAAAACAAGAAAAATCATGTTCTTTTGGGTATAAAAATGGTGGCGGTAGGGTTTGAAAGTCGAGACTCCCAAAAGGCACCCCCTTGATACTAACTCAATCCGAATACAAAATTTCAGCCCTCTAGGTTTATTTGGGTGACCTGTGCGAGTGGTACAAACTTCGAAAACGTCGATAATGCATGAAATTGTAGCTTAAAAATGAGGGGGGTGGGGGTAAAATATTAAAACCTCCAAAAAGCACAACCTCGGTACGAATTTTATCAACACACCAAATTTCAACCCTCTACGTTAATTCTGGGGGGGCTGGGGGCCTGTTAGATCCAGCGAAAATCGTTTTTCCCCCCTCTACTCCCACCAAATCATCCTAGGAAGCTGAATTTTGGATATGTTGTAGATAATTGACCGAAACATTATTTAAAACCGGTTTGGAAAAGTTTTATTGCTTTTCGCGCCCCCCACCACCCCCTTAAAGGTCGGGCCAGAAAAAAATTTGCCCAAAATTTGACCCCACTTTGATAGTATGAGGTGCCTCGAAAATGGGCCCCATTTACCAAATTTCATCTCTTAACTTCCATAGGGGGGCCCTACACAAATTAAAAGGTGGCGGGAAAATATATATATATATATATATATATATATATATATATATATATATATATATATATATATATATATATATATATATCAGACATTTTTTTTTTCTACATATTCGTGTTCTACGGGTCCGAAAACGGATAGCGCCCCTACTCTCGCCTCTCGCAGCTCTTATCGTATAGACTGTATAAGTCTAATTTTTCGGAGAAAATTCGGCTAATTATGAAAATTTTAAATTATAAAAATTTTTTTAAAATAAAAATTTTTATAATTTAATTTTTATGATTTAGTTATACCTAACAAAATAGAAAAATAGAACAATATTATATAAATTAATAATGAAATAACCAGCAGTTTTAGTGGTAAAACTACTAAGATGGTAACGCTAAAAACCACAAACCACTAGAAAAAAATTTCCCCCACTGTGGGACGTTCAAAACCACTAGTTTTACTCGTAAAACCACTAAGTTGGCAACACTGCTTATCACTGATCGTAGTTTACCTCAACTTAAGGTGCATTTTCATGCTGTCGCTAGTCGCTGATTTTTAGCGACAAATGCGGTCACGTGATGAAAATTTAATATGCGCGCCATCTAGAATAAATGCAGCGATAAATTTCAGCGTTTAGCGTTAAATTTTAGCGACAAATGTATCAAAAGTCGATGTATCGATATAACCCATAGATATATGTATAAATGACACTTGTTTGTAAACATTCAGCTTATAAGTAACAAATACAGAGATTTGACTAAAGTAATAAATAAATACTGTTTTTGTAAATATATTAACAGAGAAAACCATGTCTAGTCTATATGATTATCAAATGCGGATTTATCAGTGTCAAAAAATTATCCGGCAAGCGCAAATTAATAGGATTCGACGAAGGAGGGTTATATCCACACTGTTAAAAAATTTTACAACATTTAATGTTGGCATTTAATTGCCAACATTAAATATTATAAATTACATTTCAAAATGTTTAGAACATTTTTCTATGTAAAATTACATTGTGGAATGTTTTACCGTACATTTCGGATGTAATTTTACACAACTCAATGTAAATTAATTACGTACGACATGTAAAATTACATTGTCAACTCAACTGACGCCGTCAACTGCGCAGAATCAATCACGTAATACTGGTAATTTACATCCAAAAGACCGGTAATTTACATACAAATACAGTAAATTTTCGTTTCGAAATGTAATTTTACTATTTTAGCATGTCAAATACCGCTTTTATATGTAATTTTAGTATCAAAGTATTTAAAATCATAGGGAAAATTTATTTTTACACAAAATTTCATATTTTACAACTAAATTATTTAAATTTACTAACACATTGTAATTTTCAAGACACATATTGTAAAAAATTACCATATTTTTTATTGTAATAATACATGTTTTTTTAACAGTGCACGCTTTTACTTAATCATATTGCTATTGTGAATTAAAAAAAAAAAAAAAACAGTATAAAAAAAAAAAAAGATTTTGGGTTCATCCACTTTATAAATTGCGACAAGGACATGGATTTTTTGAAACTGTATTCCCGACACTTTCTTCATACTCTGACAAATTCGAAAATTATCTTCGTATGTCGACAACTCAGTTTGAAAAATTACTATGTTTAATTGTGTACCACACAATTACACAAGCCCTTAAAAAAGCCATTTGCCCCATAAATTTACTAAAATGAGCATTAGATATGGTACGCATGTTGTTTATATGCATTGTACTGTGACAGAATACGTGGAATAAGATTGTTGTAGGTTGTCTAAAGATAAAAATGTTAAAAATGTATCAATAATAAAAGAAAGGAAACATTAACGAACCTAAAAAAAAAAGTAGCAGAAGGGTAAAAGAGGTTTTTAGAATCAGTTACCTAACTAGATTAGTGTTGATTCGATTGTTTAAATAACATTGACGCTGGTATATTTGGCGAAAAAGCTAAACAAAATTTAGTTTTATCGCTACAATAATTCTAGATGGCGCGCATATTAAATTTTCATCACGTGACCGCATTTGTCGCTAAAAATCAGCGACTAGCGACAGCATGTAAATGCACCTTTATAGACAAACCATATGTATATACTCAAGGGCATACGTGCTTTGTGGTACTGTGACAGTGCATACCAAGGGGTCAAACTACTATATGATAGTATTCCGACTGTAGCAGAAAAATGACGTAAAATCCCCTCCACTTCGCATCAGTATGTTGTGTAGGTACACACTGTTTGTAGTGGTGTCGGTTTGATGTTTGCTTTTGTGTGAGTATTCATACACGCAACCAGGGTCAGATTAACCCTAAGTTTCGCCCCTAGGCACCGTTAAAAAGCCTCCCCCATCTTTTGCTCAAAAATAAGAAAATCGTAACTTTTCCTACCTTTTTTTGATCATTCCTCTAAAAAAATTACTGACGAGCAAAAAAAACGTCAATTTATAACTTTTTCCGTCCTGTTCTAAAAATCTGTTGCCCCTAGGCCATGGCCTACGTTGGCCTATTGGGTAATCCGGCCCCGCACACCACTACAAAACACGTATTATCGGACAGAGCAACGTGCAGCTCAAGCAATAATGGTCTTACAATACGCAACAATCGTAGTGCATTTGGTGACCGACACCGACTGACTAAATGCCCAGTGTTGTCAGTCAGCTTTTCCAAAAAACTGTAGGTGGCAGCTCTAAAAAGCAGTAGGCGTAGGAAAAAAGCGGGAGATCTAAACTATCGCTATTTCAAAGTATGAGCGGATATATATATATATATATATATATATATATATATATATATATATATATATATATATATATATATACTAGGCTATGGCGACCAGGTACTCCCCTCTCCATCCATTGACCTTGGTGAGAACCATGTCCCTGCCACTCGGCATATAGTCCATTATAAAAAAATGGACCGTTTCCTGACGCCGCTGTAACTAATATACCAAATGGCGTTGATGTACAGAGATAAAATTAGAGTCGGGACATGAGTTTCGATAGTTCGCTATTTTTCATCAGATTCATCTAAAATAAATTGGAAATAAAATTAAATATTTAAAAAAATACTTCAACTCAACCTATAGAAAGATTAATTAAACAATTTTAATTCTTCGTTAACACATAACTTGGTGACGATAATTTTGTACTCAGTCATATGATAATTAATTTTGACATCTATTTGATGAAAAATGTTCACGTGTCCCAACTCTATTTAGTATACCCTCTATACAGTTAGCGCCACGTAGCAAACTGTGACATTCAATGGCCCGTCCGTGGAAACAAGTGGCAGGGACATGGTGAGAACGAAGAAAACCTCAAACAGAAAATTGGGAACTAAAAAATAAAAAAGCGGGAGATTCAAGTAAAATACAGAGGAACAGGAGATTTTTTAAAAAAGCAGAAGATCTCCTGCTAAAACTGGAGATCTGACAACACTGGAAATGCCTTAAGCTGTGACAGACCAACAAATGACTCCAAGCGAGCTACACTTTTTTTATTTCAATTTGCTTCTAGTGTTCTATGGTGCATACATACGTATGGTTTGTCTATAATTCGAGGGAAACGGCGATCAGTGATCATAAGTTAAATCGTCAATAATTTGGGCTGATCACGAATTGCATCCCGCGGTTGAAAAAGGTTCCCGCGGTCAGTATTTTATTGCTTTACTGCTTGTACATACATACAACTTATTCATTAATTTATATAAAATAATTTTTTCTAAAATCATTTATATTTTGGTTTTATGCAAGTTCTATCTCACCTATTTATTGTATTTTAATAAAAAAAAATCGCCAAGTATGTATTCAATCTGCATTAAGTTAGGATTCGTGATCAGTAATTTCTTAATTTTTTTTATTATTTTTAATTTTAAATATCTTGCAGAAAATTTTACCGGGAAAACGGTTTAATTTCATTTTTCTTTGGATCTGGAACTCTAATTTGCCATTGTGGTCTAGTTTCATTCAGGGCAGGGCTATTTATGTAAACAATTTCCATAAATGATTGAACAAAAGCATTTTTTGTTTAATATATTAAAAAAAAAAATAAAAATAAAAATAAAAATCATTATCTGAAAATATCTAAAATTTAGTAAATTTTCAAAATTGTATTTTATAAAAAAAACCACTTGAATGTGCTAAATTTTCCTGAACCCTGAAAGTTGTAAAAAAATAGCTACGGATAGGTTTCCCGGTAAAATTTTGTCCCAGTAAAAATTAAATAAAAAGTTATTTAATATTAAAAGTAATAAAACAGTTTAAGAAACTACAGACTACAGAACCTTATCTTAATGCAGATCGAATACGTATTTGGCGATTTTTTAGTCGAATTTTCTCCGAAAAATTAGACTTATACAGTCTATACGATAAGAGCTGCGAGAGGCGAGAGTAGGGGCGCTATCCGTTTTCGGACCCGTAGAACACGAATATGTAGAAAAAAAAATGTCTGATATATATATATATATATATATATATATATATATATATATATATATATATATATATATATATATATATATATATATTTTCCCGCCACCTTTTAATTTGTGTAGGGCCCCCCTATGGAAGTTAAGAGATGAAATTTGGAAAATGGGGCTCATTTTCGAGGCACCTCATACTATCAAAGTGGGGTCAAATTTTGGGCAAATTTTTTTTCTGACCCGACCTTTAAGGGGGTGGTGGGGGGCGGAAAAGCAATAAAACTTTTTCCGACCGGTTTTAAATAATGCTTTGGTCAATTATCTACAACATATCCAAAATTCAGCTTCCTAGGATGATATGGTGGGAGTAGAGGGGGGAAAAACGATTTTCGTTGGATCTAACAGGCCCCCAGCCCCCCAGAATTAACGTAGAGGGTTGAAATTTGGTGTGTTGATAAAGTTCGTACCTAGGTTGTGCTTTTTGGAGATTTTAATATTTTACCCCCACCCCCCTCATTTTTAAGCTACAATTTCATGCATTTTCGACGTTTTCGAAGTTTGTACCACTCGCACAGATGACCCGAATAAACCTAGATGGCTGAAATTTTGTATTCGGATTGAGTTAGTATCAAGGGGGTGCCTTTTGGGAGTCTCAACTTTCAAACCCTACCGCCACCATTTTTATACCCAAAAGAACATGATTTTTCTTGTTTTTTAACAGTTTCGTTCGGGTCAAAATCTCCCCAAATAAACCTAGAGGGCTGAAATTTGGTGTACAGGTTAAGCTAATAGCCAGACACTGTTTTTTGGAGGTTTCAACTTTTAACCCTTACCCCCACGATTTTGACGCCAATATTTCCTTAATTTTTTTGCTTGTTTTCTAACACGGCTAGAGACTCCATAAGGAAACCTAGAGGGCTGAAATTTTGTACGTGTATTCAGTTAGTATCCAGCTAGTACCTTGTAGGGAGTCCGCATCACTTTTCCCCCCACTTCTCCCATTTTTACATCGGAATTGAATGCTATTGTTAAATGTGTTTTAAAAGCATTATGTTTATTCTAAATACAAGTAGGCGAATAGTAATTTTAAAAAATTTAAAAAAAAGTGAACTTACTTTTATGACAAATGAAATACATACATATTAAGTAATTTAAAAATGTTATTAAAGTCACTGTTTATTTATAAATTAGGAATTTTGGATTTTTAGTATTTATAAAATAGAAATTTTGGATTTTTTTGGAAAGAAAAAATATCTTTATACAGGCCTTCCAGTTTACTATTGAAGGTCCTTTTTTAATATTTAAAACTAAAACATAAAGGCAATTAGCGGATAAACATGGGCAGGAATGTCCTCGTACGAATTGTGTTGGCTTTTTTTCTGCTACCTGTTTTCGGCACAAAATTGAAATTTACTGAGATACAGCTCTTAAATACTTAAAACCTTTTTTTAAAGCCTCGATCAGCCGAACACTCATCACCAGTTTTGAAACCAACAAAATGACAATTCGGTTGTAGACTTTCAATCACATTTCGCTTGTAGACATTCAATACCGAAGATGAAGGGGAAAATTCGACTACCGTGATGGGGCCCCGCTGCTCACGGCGTTTTTTTTATTAAAATACAATAAATAGGTGAGATAAAACTTGAATAAAACAAAAATATGAAGGATTTTGGAAAAAATTATTTTATATAAAAAAACGCCGTGAGCAGCGGGGCCCCATCACGGTAGTCGAATTTTCCCCTTCATCTTCGGTATTGAATGTCTACAAGCGAAATGTGATTGAAAGTCTACAACCGAATTGTCATTTTGTTGGTTTCAAAACTGGTGATGAGTGTTCGGCTGATCGAGGCTTTAAAAAAAGGTTTTAAGTAGAGATGAAACGGTTATCCGGCAACTATTCGGTATCCGGCCTATCCGGCCAAATTTTACTATCCGGCCGAATACCGGATAGTAACCCACTATCCGGCCGAATACCGAATATTAAAAGAAATTCAACTCATTAACACAAGATAAATCATACCACAATAGTTTACAAATACGATTTATTTATAATTAAAGAAACAAAGTTTGAATATAACATCTAAATTATTTTTGTTAATATTTAATTTATTTCTAATGTATTTTACGGAAACTGTGGACAGAAAATGTCAGAACCAATCAGCGTTCAGCACACATGTCACGACTCTATTTATTATAGGGACTCTATATATACCTACATTAATTTTGAATTGTATCCCACTTCACTTGCCATCTAGGCAATCATCTGAAATATACACGTTTTCCAAGGACCTCATAGTTTGATTCTCCACCAGCATATGTCCTATTAGACAGCGGTCATAGGCCGAATATTCGGTTGCCGAATATCCGGCCATCCGGCCTTGAAGCTTGCCGAATATCCGGTATCCGGCCAAACTACTATCCGTTTCATCTCTAGTTTTAAGTATTTAAGGGCTGTATCTCAGTAAATTTCAATTTTGTGCCGAAAACAGGTAGCAGAAAAAAAACCAACACAATTCGTACGAGGACATTCCTGCCCATGTTTATCCCATGTTATTCCGATGTAAAAATGGGAGAAGTGGGGGGAAAAGTGATGTGGACTCCCTACAAGGTACTAGCTGGATACTAACTGAATACACGTACAAAATTTCAGCCCTCTAGGTTTCCTTATGGAGTCTCTAGACGTGTTAGAAAACAAGCAAAAAAATTAAGGAAATATTGGCGTAAAAATCGTGGGGGTAAGGGTTAAAAGTTGAAACCTTCAAAAAACAGTGTCTGGCTATTAGCTTAACCTGTACACCAAATTTCAGCCCTCTAGGTTTATTTGGGGAGATTTTGACCCGAACGAAACTGTTAAAAAACAAGAAAAATCATGTTCTTTTGGGTATAAAAATGGTGGGGGTAGGGGTTAAAAGTCGAGACCCCCAAAAGGCACCCCCTTGATACTAACTCAATCCGAATACAAATTTTCAGCCCTCTAGGTTTATTCGGGTGACCTGTGCGAGTGGTACAAACTTCGAAAACGTCGAAAATGCATGAAATTGTAGCTTAAAAATGAGGGGGGTGGGGGTAAAATATTAAAACCTCCAAAAAGCACAACCTAGGTACGAACTTTATCAACACACCAAATTTCAACCCTCTACGTTAATTCTGGGGGGCTGGGGGCCTGTTAGATCCAGCGAAAATCGTTTTTCCCCCCTCTACTCCCACCATATTATCCTAGGAAGCTGAATTTTGGATATGCTGTAGATAATTGACTGAAACATTATTTAAAACCGGTTTGGAAAAGTTTTATTGCTTTTCCGACCCCCCCCCCCCCCCACCCCCTTAAAGGTCGGGTCAGAAAAAAAATTTGCCCAAAATTTGACCCCACTTTGATAGTATGAGGTGCCTCGAAAATGAGCCCCATTTACCAAATTTCATCTCTTAACTTCCATAGGGGGGCCCTACACAAATTAAAAGGTGGCGGGAATATATATATATATATATATATATATATATATATATATATATATATATATATATATATATATATATATATATATATATATATATATATATATATATATATATATATATATATCAGACATTTTTTTCTACATATTCGTGTTCTACGGGTCCGAAAACGGATAGCGCCCCTACTCTCGCCTCTCGCAGCTCTTATCGTATAGACTGTATAAGTCTAATTTTCGGAGAAAATTCGACTAATAATGAATAAATTTTATGTATGTAAGTATTTGTAACCAACTACACCTTTAATAAAATATTGACTGCGAGATGTAATTCGTGTGTTTGATTTTTGACCGCGGGATGCAATTCGTGTTTTTTTTTTTTATGGCACCTTGAGGAGATGAACATTTTTATTGACCGCCGGATGCAATTCGTGTTTAGCGATAATTCGAGTGACGCCCGTAGGTAGGTACTATCATTCCTTTACAATAATCCTTAAATCTACTATAATTTTTATAAACCATATTTTTAGACTGAAAAAACAAATTTTTTATAACTCCCGCTTCTAAAGTTCAATATTCGAGCGTTGTGTAGCCGGCGTAAAGAGCAGTATTCACATTATTGTAATACAAACGATAGTAAGTGTGTGTGAAAGTACAGTACCCTGCGTAAAAGTAGCTAACTGTGCGAGAAAATAATGATATTCATTTGTCAACGATAATTATATTCCAATTAAACAGAATAATAAAAACAAAAACGATCTACAAATTAATAAAAAATATTTTCTTTTCATATAACCTTATTTTTGTAAAATAAAATTAACCCTATTTTCTAAAATTGTTTAGAAATAATTAATTTTTTTCTCACTATTAAACTTTAGAAGCCGTCGTTATAGAAAATTATGTTCGATACGTATGCATAAAGTGAGATATCCAGTAGGTTGAAATTGGGGCACTCACTGAAGGGACTGACGCAAACACAACGAGATCTCGTGCGCTTACTCCCACTAGCAGTCAGGCGAGTGGGAATATTCAGCGAACTCGATCTCGTTGTGTATGCGTCAGTCCCTTATTAGTTATTAGACTCGTGCTCCAATTTAAGACCTTCTGTACACGAAACGTATCAGCATAGACACGTACTAGATTCGTCATGCAGCGACGATTTCTGTACGCTTGGAGATTTGCACACGAAGCGATTTTCAAGCGTACTACAACCGTACTCCAAACGTCATCTTATAGCCTCATTATAACCTCACTATTATATACAAAATAATTAATTTAGTTAAAATAGTTGTAACCGTTGTAACAATGTCTAATGATGAAGAAAGTCTACTTTTATTGTATAAAGGATCCTTCGGATAAGATAGGTTATTATGAAAATTTAATATGTATATGTAATATTAATATTATAAAAAGATTTATATAATTTAACATGGGTAAATATAAATAAGTAATTATTAAATTGAATATAGCAGAAAGGTCTGAATTTCATTGAATTTAAATTAATCTGCTAATATTTTTAAATGTTTGTAGGTGTATGAAATAGAGCAGAGTAAGGGCGCGTAATCGAGAATACACCTACAGTCGACTGTTCAGGGCCAACACCAATACCATAATATAGAACGATCACTCGTATCGTGATTGACTGACGGACGTGACTTTGAAAGAGAAAGTGCTGAGGGCCCACCCAAGATAATATCTTAGGTCCAGAGGTTGAAGGAGGGATCAATTGACAAGCAATATTTTAAACTGTAATAAAATATATTTACAATTATTTATTTATTTACAATGTAAGAGAAAATTTGTTTAACAATAAAATTGAACTTTGAAGCGAATATAACTCTATACTCCTTTAAGCATTTAACAATATGTGACAATAATAAAATATTATATGAAAGTCATATGTAAAGAAACTTATCAAATTAAACTTGAAAAGTTTGTAAAGTCTTTCCCTTTTCGAGGACCTAGGGCCGACGCGGGAAGTATAATTCACGAAATGAAGTTCGAGAATGTATACGTAATCAACAATGAAATAATTAAATGAATATATCAATTGATACATCTGAGCACCCGTCTCATATGAAAGAAATCAATTGAAAATAATTCATGACTGCATATCTATTTAGGAAAAGAATGTACTTACAATTCTATAATTCCATATGCAGATTAAAATATACGAACGAGGTTTCATTGTAGATAAATCACATCTGACGGTCTTGTAGGATTAAAATAAAATAAAATCGATTAGCAATCGATACCCATTGTTAAATAATATAATTGCTACTGTATGTATTTTGCAAGTAAACTGAATAGTCAACTACGTTTAAGTACTGCCCGCTCACTGTCGTGAACTGTTGTACTTCAACTCAACTCACTGCGTACTCCAACTGCAACTGATTGTTCGATGTGATTTTGCCACAAACCAAACCTCTGAAATTACGTGTACATTTTCTAGAAAGAACGGATATGAAAACAATTATAATTATGTATAGACAAGTTATATAAAATTTAATTAATTAATCATGATTAAGTTAAAATTAATACTATGAGATGGCGAATTGATTTGTTATTTGACTAATACAGAAATCATAGCATGTAGAAAAAGGTTAATTCGCTTTCTCATAGATAGATGGCGAAACTAATTCCATAAAAAATAATGGCACAAGGTGAATATGCCTAAGGTCCAACCTGGGTCGGGGGTGCCGTGGTAGGGTTCGCCCTTGCACATGTATTCCATAGTTGCAATATTAGGTCAAGTTTGCTTTGCGTTTTCGAGTTGTACCAAAATGTTCAATTTTGGACTTTTCCCGATTTTCCACTTTCGTTCCCCCCAAGCGCATAAGTTTTATACATATGCATGTAGGATTCTAAGAGCTCCATAAGACAATGCATGCAGCTCTCCAAAACCCGATGTTTAGAAGATGATATTTGCAAAAATTTCTACATGACTTATTAAAACACACAAAACGCGACCCTGGACCAAAATGAGACATAAATTTTTGAAATCTACGCCTTTCAGTTAGTAAATATATGTCTAAAAATATTTCGTAAAATTGGGCCAAGTAAGGCTAATTAAGGATTTAAATACAAGAGGCTCTAGTGACACTCGGTGTTGCAACTGCTTTAGTGGGCTTGTTTGGCCATAAAGTATGGCGACGCCTTCCTCTTACCTTTAAAAAAAGCAAGTGTGTGCAATTAAGGCTCATTACCAGTGTTTTTATCAGTATGGAAAGGTCTCACAAAATGTCATAAATCAAAAAATATGGCTTCCGTCACAAAAAGGTAAATTGAAAAGTTAAATCCAAATTATCCTTGAATTCTTATCGCATTTATTGAACAGTTTTTGTTAACGGCACATGCTTCTTAAGGTTCCTTAGCTCCAACTTATTTTTAACTGATATTATGTTGAGAATTCTATCAAAAACCCCTAAACGAGGGTATTAATGTGTTTTTAGTTGAACTGTTACAGAAGTAGTCGTTTACAAGTTACTCAACATTTTTGTGCTGACTGATATCCTGGTCAAAATCGACTCCTTGTTAGGTGATAGATGGCAGCAACTACATGTGAGCCGATTTAAATAAATATCTATTGTATCATTAGAATCTTTACGTTACTCTAAGTGCGGCTGCACACCTAGCAGATACGACACAGCAGATACGACATAAGAGACATAAGATATGTGTCGCTTGGAGACACGCATCGCTTGAGTACATTTAAATTGCATTGAAAACACAAAACTGCTGCACACCTAGGAGATACGACATAGCAGACACTGACATTTGTCTTAAGCGACATAGCATGCTAGTCTGCTGTCGCTCGTGTCGAACGACATGTAAGATAAATTTAAAAATTATATTATACGTATACATTTGAAAGGAATGGTAATTCAAATAGTGTGTACATTATCAAAAATTCTCTTTAATAATTAATTGAAGGAAAGGTTCTGTGGGGTCTTTATTGAAATGCCGCTGGTCCAGGAATTTGTTGATTATGTTGATTTCCACATTGACCGACCTCTATAGCTCACATTTTTTTTTTAAATTACGGATGAATACCCCATTTGCCGGAGAATAAAACACAATGTTTTTGATATAAACTATTTTATTATTTGAACAAGGATGAGGTTGAACAAGGCACATCTAGATCATCAAGACTTATCATCTTAACAAACTACTCATGACTTTCATGGAGGAATAGGAATAAATACTCCCTCCTTTTCCTTTTTTTATTTCTTAAATACCAGTACATTTCGATAGTATCTTCCTCACTTGATGAGCTCATGATTAACACTGACTTGAAAAATTCCACTTGTTGTAGTGTCGTTCATGTCGTATCTCTCGTGTCTTAAGACAAATGTCTCCTAGGTGTGCAGATGTCATGTCTTAAGACAAATGTCGGTGTCTCTCATGTCGTATCTGCTGTGTCGTATCTGCTAGGTGTGCAGCCGGGCTAAGTAATATAGGCTAGGTGACATGGTAGAAAAACCAGTGGGGTAGACGACAAGCACTGCCACTAAAAAGCATGGAAAAGCGTCTGAAACAATTTAGTTGGGGGTGATATAGTTAAAATTCTTACTTTACTCTGACAAACATAGGCTAAATGACGTAATATAGCTTCGAATTAGTAAAAAAATATCAAAAAATATCTGGCAATGTTGAAGCAAACTAGCTTTGTTTTTTCGAGGTGTAAGGAGCTCTAGCCACACTGTGCTGTGCGTGATAAAATCTCATAACCAGTGTTTCCTGCTGGAAAGGTCTTGCAGAACAACAAAAATTAAAAAAAAAAACACGCTCATTAGGTCCTCGCCCTACCTCCTGGACAATGGCATGCCTTGTTAAGTGTGGATAAAGATGCTGTGTCGAATACGCGCAGCTGTATCTTCGTGTGCAGTTGTTCATTTAAAACAATGTGAACGGTAAGCAAGCGTACACCAAGCGTATGACGAATCTAATACGCATCTATGACGAGACGCTTCGTGCGCAGACGGCCTAAACCTACTAGAATACTTCTCTTTACGCATACGTATCGAAGATAACTATTCCGGTAATTAATTTCAAAATGTTTTTCATTTGGCACCGTGAGGGCGGCATTTTGACAGCTGACGAGAAAAAACCAAAAAAAAAGGTCGCCGCTGGGGTGGACGTTGAATTTATAAACATTTAACACTTATTTAATGCGATAAAATTGAATTCGAAGACTATTTTTTTTAATCTACTATAATTTTTTCAAATTTTTGCACAATAATCCCACTCTTCAGGGTTGCTAACACTGCTGTAGGCTGATTGATGGTTGGCGGAGTTTAATGTTGACAAAATTGTTGTAATGTTATAGTATGGTTGACAACAATTTTATAAACACAAGTTGTATGTTTGAAGTTGTACTGTTAAGTTATACGACTTTATTACTTTAAATGTTACTATACATTGCTGTTTGGCCAGTTTTATTAATGACCGACCGAACCTTCGGTTTCGGTTTTGGCCAAAAATCAGCCGAAACTTCGGCCGTACCGAAACTCAGTGTTCGTGAATTGTCGCGCTACACTAAATTTCAGCTTGCAATTAAAATTTTAACATGTCTAAATAAGTTTCGGTTTGGATATCGGTTTCAGTCGAAACTGAGACCGAGGCCAAAGTTTCGGCTTTAAATTCTGTTTTGGTCGGATACTAGTTTTTTCAAGGAAAAATTCGACTAAAAATACGGTGTAAAGCCTGAATTCGTGCCTACTCAGTCATTTTTACGGTAGTTGTCAAACTCACGCGTCCATGCGTATTTGGAAAATATACCCGTATTCAGAGCTCAATGTATCTGAATTCGGGTATACATTCAATGTTTAATAAGCATAGTCCGTTACTTGAAAATATACCCATTAAAAGCGCTGAGCTCGGGTATATTTTCAAACTAAATATTTAATAAGAATAGTATGAAAAACATACCCACTTTCAATTTATTGGTAAACAAATGGTTCAATCAAATAGTTAAGGAAAAACAGCACCGTGACGCCGCAAAAAATTGACAATTTAGCGAATTTTTTTTGCAAATGTGAGTAAATAGCTATATGAGAGTCGAATTAAAAAGACTTTAATGAGTATCCATTTATTCATATAAAATTGTATAGAATAATATTAAATATTTGCAAACTTAATAATGCAAATGCACCTAAAAAAATTGCAAATTATACCAACGATATTGCAATAATGAATCATTTCAAATTAAAAGAAGAAAAAAAATTATTAAAGTACATAATTGTAGCTATCGTTATACATAGGTTTTTTTTTTATTTTTTTCATAAAATAGCAACGGATTCAAAAATTTTTCGTTTTGTTTTGTTTTCGTTGAATTTTGGTCTAAAATTTTCACCATTTTCACAGTATATTCTCAGTATGTTGTGCTTTCGAATTAAAAAAAAATTTTTCGATTTTTTCAATCCAAGTTACCAAACTATCCATATTCATACAATTTTGTAAAAAACCCTTCTAAATCTGTTTTATTAATCATTATTTAATTTTAAACAAATCGTCGGTCATCTCACGAATGGTCGTATCTCATTTTTCCTGATTTTTCCATTTATGACGATTTGTGAGCAATTATTCGAAGTCCAAGTGAGAAACGTTTAAACCGTTCATCAATACAGTTTCTAAACGGCAAAAACTAGGGACACAAGGGTTCGCGAGATTTATTTAAAATGCTGAGAAAATACGGTCGGTGTCGCAACTCAAAATTTGGATAGAGGTACGAAAATGAGATACGACCATTCGTGAGATGGCCGACGAAATTTTGCACGTTTAACTCACACGCTAACAATTAAAAATTAAGATAAGAAGAAACTAAAAATTATTTCAAAAAATTGTAACGGTTTTTAGCGAATTTCCAAAACTGGAAATTCAGCTTTTACGCCAGGTGTCATGGTGCGACCTAAGCCCGAGACCATATCAGAAATATGTTTTGAGGTCCCTAGAATACGAAAATGATATTCACTAAAATTTATATATATATATATATATATATATATATATATATATATATATATATATATATATATATATATATATATATATATATATATATGTATCCGCGCGATAACTCTCGAACGAAACATTTAATGCTTATGAAATTTTGTGTGCGAATTCGATTTTCCAAATCGTTGGATGAGTTCGTTAGCCAGACACGTCGGATGCCCAGAAGTAGGTTTTCCGGGCGTTTTTTGTCAACAAAATGAGTTTTTTGCCAGAATTAAGCAATTTTTCAAATTTTTTTTTACACTAAGCCATTGTAAAAGGTAAAACGCATAAAAAATGTTTTTATACCGTTGCTCTAAATTACTTACTTTTCGAGAAAAACTAGGAAATATGTCGTTCTCCATTTCACTCGCACTCGCATTCTTTTTTTTTCTGTCTCATTTTTTGCGAGCTAAATTCGAAAAAAGCCGCTTTATAAGTAGCGTGTCATGATTTTTTTAATCCAATTTAACGATTCGGCTATATTCTATTTCTCTGTCAGTTAAATGTTTTTATAATGTATCTCTGTTCCATTTTTTTTTACAAAAAAAATCCCGACGATATCTGTTATGTGATATGATCAGAATTTAGATTATATTTACACCTTCCTAAAATTAATAAGAGTTTGCTTCAATCGTATAAAAATTACGTTAAATCATATTCAAACAATAATATTTTTACGTAATTTTTTATCCAATTGACAATACAGTTATGATTAGAATTGTATAATCAGAGCATTCTAATATTAAATAATTTTGCACATTCAATTTTTTTTTTTAACAAAGAAAAATTTTTTTAAATTTTGACACATTCTTTTATGAAATTTCGATTAAGAAATATTAAAAAATTTTAAAGTGAATCATTTAAAAAGAGTTAAAAATAAATTAAAAAGGAAACATTTCTCTATTTTAACATATTTGTAAAGAAAATTTTACAGTTTACTTACAGTTTTTTGAAAAAATGTAATAACATTTTTACATACAATAAAGATTATATTTGAACGGTAGGAAATCCACAAATTTTTTTTTATTTCTTTAATTAATTATTAAATTTGGTTTTAGAAGAAAATCTTCGTCTAATTCGCTCCAAGCCGAAAGTATAGCCACTAATAAGGACATTCCACTGTTAAAATAAATGGAAAATATATTGAAATTTATTTAATGAAAGCCATTCATACACATTTTTAAAATATCCTTTTGAATTATATAACAAATAAAATCTGTGTAAAAAAATCTAATTGACGTGTTTTTTCTCAATTTGCTAATATTAAGTAAGGCTCGTTAATTAGGGAGTGATTGTGTTAAAATTTTAATATAAAATATGGTAATTTTAACCCTCTTTAAAAGAACATTTCGATTTTAACAATAAAAAAATTTTAAAAAGTGTTTTCGTTTTTCCCGGATTACCAAAAACTGTTCATAGGCATATCTGTGACTAAAGTTGCCTCCCTTTCTTAAGAAAATAAAGTATTTTTAAAATTTTGTGCAAAAGAATAAAACACAATTAACGAAAAAAAAGTACGCGTTTCCATATTTTTAAGATTTTGTAGTACAAGAAAATCCTTATAAATTCATCATATCTGTTATTGCATTTACTAGCTTTTACGCAATTTAATAAACAAAAGTCTGAAAATGGACGTAGAATCTCACTGTTATTAATTATTATGTCTTAGTCTTTTGAAAAATTATTTTTTGAAATAAGAATAGGAGGAATATAAACTTAGGGGTAAACGACAGGAGTATATAAACTTTATTTTAGATTCTACGTTTATTTTTACAGAAAATCATCAAGTACCTATTATTTCTTTTTTGAATGTATAAATACAAAAAGTTCGAAATTATTTTATATTAGAATTTCAATTTTGGTCGACCCTACGGGTTGTCCCCATTTACTCTTTTCTCGTCTCTTTTGACCCCAATTTTTCATAGAGAAGAAATTATACGATTTTTGTTAATTTTTCAAAAACCACCGATATTTTTAAATTTTTTTGGATACTGCTGATAAAGTGACCATCTTCGCGTAAATTTTTAATATATTAAAGATTAGGTACTCATAAAATAAATACAAAAAAATACGGTGTGAAGTCGGAATGCGTACCTATTCATCCTTGTCTACGGTAGCACATTTTTTATTGACATAAATATTAGAAACGCAGGAAAAGAGACCAGGAATCAACATAGAAGTGGATTATGGTACGATATATTTTCTGAAAAAAGTGCTTAGGACCAAAGTTATAGAGTTCAAAGTGATGCACTTGATGATCTTGAAGCACTTGACTCTCGTGATGCACTTGACTTTGAAGTTGACCTTGAGGTCAATTTCCAAAGTCATTTGAAAATCATTTAATATTTTTCAAAAGGAGTAGTTTACTTTTCATCCCTAAATGGTTCAAAGTATATTCGAACGAATTTCACATGCAAGATAGAAAATAAGTGATCAAGAAGTAATTTTGAAAAATACTTGCTCAATCGCAATCGGAAAAATAATAGTTAATCATATGTTGAATTGAATTCCTAATATGATAACTATAGAGTAGCAATAAAAATTTTAAAAAATTTTGAAAATTTCTAATATAACATAAAGTTAATGTTTAACTTACAATTGGAGTGATATTAAATCTTTTCTTAACTTCTAAAATTACTTACAAAAATGTTTTCTTCTAATTTTTTCTATAAATTTGCGCCTATTTTTTCATTTCGTCAGGTTTTTATTTTTTTTATTTTAGAAAAATAACGCAACAAATCAATTTTGAAGATAGATTGAGTCAATACATGAAATTACTGCTTATAGGTACAGGATATGGTCAAAGTTCGGCAATGGCTAATCATTTTCAACTGACCTTGAAAATCGATTTCAGGGTCACTATCAAGTGCATCGCTTTAAATTCTACAAATTTGGTACTCAGCCCTTTTTTCAAAAAATATGCCGTTTCAAAAATATTTAGCTATAACTGTTTTCATCTACAGAGGTTGAATGGTGTTTTCTACCCCTAAAAAGCGTATTTAGCCGAAATAAAAAAACACGTATTTAATATTTTTCGCTGTTTAATAAGTATGTTAAGTTTCATTCAAATTGGCAAGTATTAGTTGGGTAGTGTTATTTGTCAGAATGTTTTGCCGATCTAGTTTTTTCAATATTTCTTTGCTCGTTTTCAGAATTTGTATTTTAATTTCTACGGACAAATAACTCATTCTTTTCTTTGATTTTAGTAACTTTTATTTGCTGATGTTGACCATTAATTGATCGAAACATATCAAATATTTTTCAATGATTTTTTTAGCGAATGTCGAAAATTTTGAAAATTTTTTCACCGTTAGTAAGTTAAAGTATTTGAATTCATTAAGTAATTAAATGATGTCCACAAGAACCTTACGAACTACCATAAGTTATATGAGATCCCTAGGACCCGTTTTTTACTGTTAGGATAAACTTTTTACAAAAATTATTTTAGATGAATAAAGGTTATGTTGTATGATTTCCGCCAGGGTTTACTGTTCCCATTATTGTAAAAAATAAACTAACCGACCGATTTTGAAAATTTTTTCACTGTTAGAGAACTAAATTATTTTAGATGGATACAACTATGCTGCACAAAGTCCGTTCGGGTTCTTGGGTTCCAAAAATATCAAAACTAATTACCCAGCCGATTTTAAAAAATCTTTTACTCTTAGAAAGCTAAACTATTTTAAATAGGTACAGTTCTTAGATGAGATCCGCCAGTCCCCAAAATTTGGAAATTCGCTATGTTATGCAGATGCTGCGACAGGGGTATTTTTTATTTGCGACAAAGTAAATCTTGTTTTAAACCATATGTGCATATTTTTTTCTTTATGAAGATCGAGTATAAATTACAGTTGAAATAAGTTTGAAAATATACCTTATTAGTAATTGTATAAGATTACACTAATTTATTGTCGGGTATATATTCAAATTCTCATAGTAGTATTCTTGTACTTGAAAATACACCCGATTTTGGCTCTGAAATGAGGTATATTTTAAAGAGTCATTTTGTTAATTTCTGTTTTGTAAATTATACCCGATCCTAGATCGGTCAGTGACGTCACAAGCTCTGACTTCGGGTATATTTTCAAAATACGCCGCGTCCATACCAACTTTTTGATGCGAGATACAAAAATCCACAAACACTGGTACAAACTTTGAACATCACGTTTACACGTATTGTTTGCCCAAACTTATGTTTGTGCAAACAATTTATTCAAACAAAAGTTTGTGTGATTTTACAAAATATTTGCGCAAACTTCACGTCCACACGTACCATTTGCACAAACTTTTGTTTGTGCAAAAGTTTGTACAAACTGTACAAAATTGTATTGACTTTTTTAAACAATTACTATAGTTCATGTTCGACATGACTACCCCTACTTCTTATACAAGCACGCATCCTTTTGCATAGCTCACTTTTCACTACCTTAGTAGTCAAAGTATTCTGAATTTCTTCAGCGGCATTGATTATGTGTCTCCTCAGCTCAATCACGTTGCGAACAGGTGACGCTTCATAATACACTAATGACTTCATATGACCCCAGACATAAAATTCCATCGGTGTTATGTGTGGACTTCGCGTTGGCCAAGGTATTGGGCCTCCCCTTCCAATCCATCTATTAGGGAATTGCTCGTCGAGCCAAGCCCCCACGGACAACCCCACGGGCTGGGCAACCATCGTGTTGAAATATCATATTCTTTCTTGTCGCTAATGGAACATTTTCCAAAAGGTTGAATAAAATATTTCTTAAGAAATCTTCATAATGCGCGCCATTTAGATCCTCTGGCAGAAAGTGAGGACCAATCAATTTATTGTTAATGATCCCCATCCACACATTTAAAGAAAATATCCTCTGTGAACCTTTTGTTCTCTTCAAATGGGGGTTCCTCATTTTTTTTTCTTGCCAGTAATCAATATTGTGGAAATTTGATATTCTGTCTTTGTCAGATTTCGATTCGTCAGTCCCTAAAATTGTTTTGAGAAGGTTGGGGTCTTCCACATCTGCGTTTAGCAGGAATCGACAAAATTGAATTCTTCTCAAGGGATCGCCTTCTTCAATAACTTGTACAGGAGTATAATGGTAAGGATGAAGATGTGTTTCATGTAGTGTGTACGACACCTTCCATTGAGATATGCCAAGAAGGTCTGCAACATCTTTAGTTGAAATAGTAGGCTCTTGTTGAAAATGAAAAAGAATTTCTTCTTCGTCGATCGCTTGGTAAATTCGAGGTCTCCCTACGTCACCTGATAACAAAGAAAATTTTAAGTACCAAGAAAATTAGTTAACATTAGGTATGACGATATAATAAGAGATATTAGAGTAATAGTTACCTTGTCGTCTATGGACGGTGCCAGTTTCTCGCAGCCGGCGATAAGCTCTATCAAAAATACGGGCATCTGGTATTCGGCGATTTTGGAATTGAGCTGCGTATTCACGACGAGCAACTGCAGAGTTGCCTCTAGCTAATCCGTAGTAATACAGGATATCTGCATATTCTTCGTTTGTGAACGAATGTCTTCTTTCTCTTTGAGCCATAACCAGTCCTTTTAGCCAAATCGTCGGATGAGCAACCAGTCAAAAAAGAGTAGTTCAGAAGCTAAGTCGTCAGGTGATCACAAAAATGGTTCACAAGCCAAGTCGTCAAATGGGAATCAAACACAAAAAATCAATTCACAAATCAAATCGTCAGATGAGCAATCAATCACACAGTCGTCAGATGATCAAACAATCACAAAAATCAATTCACAAGCCAAATCGTCAGGATAATAACCAAATCGTAAAGAACACTTTAAACACATCCGAATGCAATCAATCAAAAGAACCGACTAACCACCCTCATCAAGCACTTCTTAACATGTTTTTCACAATTACCCTTGCAACCGTATTGTTATAACTGTTACCTGCTTTTAGCGAATTTCGAAAACTCGAAATTCAGCTATTACAGTAGGTCTCATGACGGAAATTGAACCCGGGACTATGTTTTGAGGGGTCCCTAGAATACGAAAATTATTTACACTAAAATTTATATATATATATATATATATATATATATATATATATATATATATATATATATATATATATATATATATATATATATATATATATATGTCGCCACGATAACTTTCGAACGAAACGTTTAGTGCTTATGAAATTTTGTGATTAGCTCGGTTAAGTTCGTCAACCAGACACGTCGGATGCCCAGAAGTAGCTTTTCTGGCCATTTTTTATCATTCGATCCTATCATTAGACAGTACGATTTTTACATCGCTGAAAAGCCAAAAAAAAATATGAAGAAAATATTCTTATAATTTTCTTTCTATCTTAAGTATTTTTCGAGAAAATTGTAATTTTTCACATTTGTATTAATTTTCTCTCTTTGTTAGTCTAATAAATAATATATATTTATATCTCAATTCTTTATAAAATATAAAAATATTTCATTTTTTTTTTTTAAAGAATTTTGTGAGAACAAGTGAAACCTATCCACATATATGTATTATAATAAAGAAAGTTTTGTTTCTCATTTATTGCATTATAATTATCATAGTTCTGTCTCAAATTGAAAAATGAAAATTAAGCAGATTTTCTAAGCTTATGTAATGAAGATATTTTTTTTTTTTATTGAATTTTAAATAAACAAGAAATTGAAATTTATCTTATGATATAATATTATTAAATATGAAACAAAACAACATAATATGTATGTATGCACGGAATAAAAATTAAAATGAATCTTGAAAATTTTTTCACTAATAATTATTAATGTTAGAAAGTTAAACAATTTTAAATGGATTTAAGGTATTTTCTGTGAGATCCGTCAAGGTTTTGGGGACTTAAAAAGGCCAAAAATTAATTACCCAATCGATTTTAAAAATTTTGTCACAGTTAGTAAGTAAAGTATTTGAATTAATTAATTAAATGATGTCCGCAAGAACCTTATGGACTGCCATAAATTATATGAGATCCCTACAACCCTTTTCTTACTGTTAGAGTACTAGAGTTGTATGAGTTCCGCCAGGGTTTACTGAGCCCATAATTGTAAAAAATAAACTAAACGACCAATTTTGAAAATTTTTTCACTGTTACAAAGCTAAACTATTTTAGATAGATATAGATTACATTAGGTAAGTTCCGCCAGGGTCCATAGGACCCAAAAGTGTCGAAAATAAACTAACTGACCGATGTTGAAAATTTTTTCACTGTTACAGAGCTAAACTGTTTTAAATCGATATAGATTACGTTATGTAAGGTCCGACAGCGTCAGTGGGACCTAAAAGTGTCAAAAATAAAATAACTGACCGATTTTGAAATTTTTTTTTACTATTACCGAGGTAAACTATTTTAGATAGGTACAGGTTGTGTTATCTGAGATCCACAACTGTCCTGCGGATGCAAATGCAGCGTAGAATGCTACACAACGGGTTTTGAAAATATTATAGAAAGGTAAAATATATATATATATATATATATATATATATATATATATATATATATATATATATATATATATATATAATAAAGTCCGCCTAGAATATACGGTCGAGCTGATTTTTTAATGAGGTCCACCGGGATCTTGCAGATCCAAAAACGCCAGCAATAAGCTATCGAACCGATTCTAAAAAATTTCTCACTGCTAGAGAACTAAATTATGTTAGATGGATACAACTATGCTGCACAAAATCCGTTCGGGTACTTGAGTCCCCAAAAATACCAAAACTAATTATTACCCAGCCGATTTTAAAAATTTTTTACTCTTAGAAAGCTAAACTATTTTAAATAGGTACAGGTCTTAGATGAGATCCGCCAGTGCCCAATATTTGGAAATTCGCTATGTTATGCAGATGCTGCGACAGGGGTATTATTGTTTATTTTTTGGTATCATAGCAATAAAGCGTATGTAATTTTGTTAGATTTTAATCTTACTAAAGGTTCAAACTGACAAGTAAAGGTCTTGAAGTGATAATTCCCGATTTTGATGAAACTTGGTAGGTGTGTAGAACACAAAATAATAACAGACACGTAGTTTTCTTTATCTGCCAAAAACGCCATTTAAGGGGTGAAATCCACCCCCAAAGTTGGGGTAAAAGTTTAATTTTGTCAAATTACTCGAAAACTATAACAGATAGAAAAAAGTTTAAATTGACACAACCCTTCATTTTTAAAGGTCTTCCTATTGATGCACTCAAATCCAGGGTCGAACCTACTGGAGGGGCCTTGACTATAAAATTGGGGGTAAAATTTGAAATAAGGTGAATATGGTTGGACCAATCAAAATATTGATATCAAATATGAAAACTACATCAAAAATACTAGTCTACCTGTTTTTGCTAAAAGCCTTTACGTTGAAGTTAAAAGCTCAAATATTAATCTAAAATCTTACATGTGCACTCAATATTTTATTTATAATATCTTTAAAAATAGCTTTTTAAATCGTTTTTATTTATTGTATTTACACCTACTATAAAAATTTAAACAAAAATATTGGATAAAATTTTATTATAATGTTATTCGTGCAAAATTAAGGGCTCTATATAAGTTCCGGTAGCTCTAGTTAATATTGGAAACTGTTGAAATATTTTAAGTATTTTGAAATATTTTATCGGTAGAGGCAAAATTTAAATTGACATAGCATATAATTGTTTTAGAGCTTAAAAAAATATACAGGGATATTAACCTATTGCCATATATGAATCTAGGATCGTAGTTATTAGCGGGTCGTCAGTAAAATTTTTTGATAAAATTTGCACTACGATATATATAGCTTCATCAGTTGCAAAACAAATGGGATAAATAAGTAATCAGTACAACTTCTATTATTTGAAAAAATATGTCTCTTACGCTAATACTAACGATATTTACTTGACAACAAAAGGAAATGGGTTGAGTAGCTCCTTTAAAATACGTGTTTCTTCTTTTGTAAGTACGTATAGCTGATGTGCTGTACGTTTTCATGCGCTTAAAATATCGAAGTGTAGGAGGTTATTGAAAAAATTAAATATTTACTCTATCTAATTTTTAGCACAACGTACTGTTGATTTCCCAGCATTGGTGAATTCCGTTCGGATCATAATTATTTCACAGATATGCGAGTAATACTTTTAGAATGAAGCCTTTTATATTTTTAATAGTGGTCGTGTAATATTACATGTCCTTTAGAGTACTATTTTACTAGTTAATAAAAATGCTGGATAGAAATGCTGAAAAAGAATAATTTATACTGTAAAATGAAATTTGTTAGGTACTATGTATATATGAAATTGTAAAATATGTATAAAATATTTATATATATATATATATATGCTGTTTATAAAATATTTAAATCCGACACTGATAATAGAAAACCCGCTAATAACTAGGACCCTGGATTCATATATGATAATAGGTTAATGTCCCTGTATATTTTTTCAAGCTCTAAAACAATTATATGCTGCGTCAATTTAAATTTTGCCTCTACCGATTCTGTTTTTAAAATATTTCAACAGTTTCCAATATTAACTAGAGCTACCGGAACTTATATAGAGCCCTTAATTTTGCACGAATAACATTATAATAAAATTTTATCCAATATTTTTGTTTAAATATTAACTGTAGGTATAAATACAATAAATAAAAACGATTTAAAAAGTTATTTTTAAAGATATTATAAGTAAAATATTGAGTGCACATGTAAGATTTTAGATTAATATTTGAGCTTTTAACTTTAACGTAAAGGCTTTTAGCAAAAACAGGTGAACTAGTATTTTTGATGTAGTTTTCATATTTGATATCAATATTTTGATTAGTCCAACCATATTCACCCTATTTCAAATTTTACCCCCAATTTTATAGTCAAGGCCCCTCCAGTAGGTCCGACCCTGGATTTGAGTACATCAATAGGAAGACCTTTAAAAATGAAGGGTTGTGTCAATTTAAACCTTTTTTCTATCTGTTATAGTTTTCGAGTAATTTGACAAAATTAAATTTTTACCTCAAATTTGGGGGTGGATTTTACCCCTTAAATGGCGTTTTTGGCAGATAAAGAAAAATACGTGTCTGTTATTTTTTTGTTTTCTACGCACCTACCAAATTTCATCAAAATCGGGAATTATCACTTCAAGACCTTTACTTGTGAGTTGTTTTTACATAAATATGACTTTTAAGTGATGATTTGATTTTTAAATCTTATGTTTTGTGTGTTCAGCATTTTTTCCAATATTTGACCCTTAATGATTTTTTATGACTCGGAATCACTGATGTTTCGGAGTCATTATGGGATCATTACGGACAGCCGAGTGCGTGTTGCATGCACGGTATTCGACAGTGTCCTATTGCTTTGGCGTAAAGGGGATAGATTCATTTATTACAAAAAAAGCAAAAAAGCAAATTTAAAACACCAATTCTGGACGAAACTGCTAAATATTTAATAACCGAACGTATAAAATTAAAAATTAATTAAATTGTTTTGTTAATTTCCAAAATTTCTTTTTTTATTTTTTTGTTAGCAGTTAAGGAATAAAAAAAATTGCAGGCGCATAAGAAATGAAAGCATCAAAAAGAAATATACATTTTTCTTTTTTTATTTTATACAAACATGTATATATTTAATTTTTTTTATCTTGTTTCACTTTTAATATTGTGATGAACATGTTTATAGCCTTGCTTTTGTTGATAATATTAGTGGCATCTATGTTTCAGATTTGTAGACTGTTTAAATATGTATAAAATAATTTAAGGTTTATTTCAGCTAGCTTTTTTTTTGATTGTACATGGAAAGATTTGTGAATCGTTGTGTGCGCAAGTTCGTACTGTGAATTGTGCACTGAGTGATAAAAAAAAGAAAAATACAAAATACGTCTAAAACACTTTATTATAAAGAATTACATTTCGAAATTAGTCGCATAAATTTTGCCAGTAATTTTCATTTCTTCGCCTTTGGCCATTCATTTCAAATTTTTATTAATCTTCGTCATATCTGTTTGAAGGAAATTGCTACCCCACTCAATACCACTTATTTTAAATTTTATTCTATATATTTATTTAAATTTTACAAAAAGTACTGAATAATTTTATCACTAATAATAATAATAATAAATATTTAAATTTTAAATTGTAGCGCTCTGTTATGCAGTACGATCCAAACGATATGTACCTACTCTTGGCTGTGTATTAGGGATCAGTGTTGCGCGCAATCGATTACATGTAATTCCAATTACAAGTAATCGCGATTACATTTTATTACGATTAATTTTTTTAATGTAATCGCAATTACATGTAATCCAATTACTTGTAATCGTGATTATATGTAATTTGATTATATGTAATTTAAATATATCTAATCTGATTACATGTAATCGAGAATACTTGTAATCAAATTACAAATTACTTTTACTAGTAAATAATACGTACATAAATATGCATAGGTACATTTCTGTTCTCCTAATACTAGTAGGTATTGAAAAATGCTTTGGATTCAAGTCGTAAAAAACCTTAAGCAGAGGGTAGGTAAGTAGGTAATTGTTAGCTTTGTGATGGATTAGAGTGGGACATTGGTCCAAACAAAGGGGTTCCCTAAAAAATGACCAATTTTTTATAGTTTAATATGTATATAATATATACGTGTGCATATGTTGTATTTTATATGATTTGTGTCCAAATAGTAAGTTTTGAAAGAATATATTATACATACTAGCATTTGCCCGCGGCTTCGCTCACGTGGCAGTAGTGTGTGCTAAAGGTCTTATCTTCAATGTTCATCTTTTTTAAAATGTTAGTACTGGAAAATCCAAAAAACTTATCAGTTATTCTTTGGTTCAGTTTATTTCGCAAGTTATTAATTATATTATAAACCTGGTTAACCAAAATATCATCCTTTTCTAATATTAATATTGCGTTGTGAAGGATTTTTAATGCTTTGCTAAAAAAAGACAGAAAATATTCTTTTTTCAAACAACCATCTTCTTCTAAAAAATATTTTTTTAAGCCACTGGACATGCAGGCGTGATAATTTGGAAGCAACAATAACGAGACTGGCGGGACCAAAAATGTAAAAAAATTGTAGATTTTAAAAATCGGGACAATTAGCGTCCCGCCACTACTGTTGTCGGGACGCGGAACACATAGGCCTAAAATCGGGACAGTTGGCAACCCTAGTCACAAGACAATGGATTTGATTGTTATGCTGGTTGTGTTGGCATTGTTACATCCCCACACATAGCGTTGTGGTATCACACATATGTATGCGAGCAGTGTCACGTGACGGCCACCACCATCTTCGATTACTCATGCAAACACAGTTTACCGCACCAATACAAAGTAAACACCGTGCACATATATAACATATTTTCTATCTCTTACTGGTTACACTGGTTCCAGTAGTATAGAGATAGATATGTTGTCTCTGCATTACTCTATGGTTGAAACAAACCTTTAACTTAATAATTTTGTATCTTTTGTTTTCATATAATAATGGACATGTTTTATGCTTTTAGAAAAGTCAGAGATGAGAAAAATATTTTTTTAACCTCAAAGTGGTGTAATTTTTTTTTTCAAATATGTTATTATTATTTGAGCTTATCTTGGTTACCTTTTTAAACTTCAAAAAAATTACAAATTGATGGTGACCAAACAATTGTAGATGAAGATAGGTAAAAAATGAAAAGTGGGTATCGGAACTCCAATTTGATATTCTCTCACATGCTTTGACGAGTTCAGTAGTACTCATCAAACTCAATTCAAATATTACTAATTTAAAAGCAAAGTACGAGTCATCAACAAATTCACCAACAAATATGAATTTCTTTTTAACGAATTTCAGATCCCTTGGCAGAATATTCCAACTACAATAATTGAAGAATGTGAAAAATTGGAACGCAATAAGCATACATTTATCGAAGTAATACATAATATTGTAAACCAAATGCGTGAATATAAAATATACATTAAAGGTTTAAAGGCGATTACATGATTTTGAAGTTCGATTAAGAAGTGGTATCTTTTGTACTAGAACACGTTATGAATCGGAATTGTGGTTTGACAAGGTAAAAAATATAATGGTTATGCAAATATAAGCCTTTAATTTAAAAAAATCATTTTTAGGGGTAGTGCTATCAGAGCGGAAACAAAAATTTTGTTAACTTTAAGATTTTATGCAACTGGAAATAAAAAAAAATTAAGACGCATTAAGGATGTTTGGGAGGTACAATCGGAGATAAAAGTACATGAAATTAGAAATTCGTGAATAATTGCATTGTATAACAAACTATGAGGTAAATAAATAGTTATCTTTGTTAAATAATAGCTATCACTACAACTGATTGTACAATATATCAAACTATAGCTCTCAGCTGACTACAAGAGCTGAGTACATTCTGAGGATTTTTTGGAGAATTTCAAAATGCTACGAGACGATTGAAAATTTAGTAGAATGTTCCTCATTAAATACTAAGACCCCTGTGAAAATTTCAAACCGATTCACTAAGCCGTTAAAAAGTTAAAAAAAAAAAAAAAAAAAAAAAAAACAAACAAACTAATTTTACACGTACTCTTATGGAAATTCGAAAACAGAACAGATTAAATAACTTTTTAACAGCTTAGTGAATAATCGGTTTGAAATTTTCACAGGGGCCTTAGTATTTAATGAGGAACATTCTACTAAATTTTCAGTCGTCTCGTAGCATTTTGAAATTCCTCCGAAAAATCCTCAGAATGTACTCAGCTCTTGTAGTCAGCTGAGAGCTATAGTTTGATGTATTGTACAATCAGTTGTAGTGATAGCTATTAGCTATTATTTAACAAAGATATATCTTGTTTATTCTCTTTGTAATACACGTCATCAATTTTCTTTCTCTGTTTCTTACAACCTTTCTTATCTTCTCTAATCTTTTTGATTTATGACAATAATAGCTTTTTGTAATAGGTAAATTTAGTCTATATTGTTAAATGTATCTATCCGTTTTCGTATGACGTAATAAATTTTTTAAAATGTAGTTATACACGACAAACGATTTTTAACTACTTTTAAATTAGTTGAAAAGAAATCCATACAATTTTTATTGCGATAACCAAGGTTTGTTATATGTTTGGAGGTTCGCTCATCATACGTTTTACCGTGGACTGCAGTATAGCCAAGTCCGGACTATTTTTGTTTTTATTATGTCATTAATTTTAAAGTGAACAAAAATATTTAAATTACTTTAATGATAATATAAAATACCCGAGTCAAGTTTTCAGAAAAGAGAATAAAAGATGATTAATATGATTTTTTAAATTAAATATGAATAAAATATATGAAATATATTTATTACAGTTTGTCCTGAAAATAGATAAATATAGGTATTCAGTTATGTTACACGTGTCTGTATTCATTCTCTGTATGTCATAGAATTCGGAAATTATGAACCATTAATGAAATACCCTGCCTTAATTATTAATTACGGGATAATTTGGGTTTCTCTATGTTTTTAACTCAACTGATCAGGAATAATTTTAGTCAAAAGTTCTTAGAAGTGCTACTGTGACCTTTTTTCCAGATTTTTTGGATTCACAGTTGAAAACTTCGTGGAGGAGCAAATTCTACACCACTTTGACGTTCAGTATTTCACAAACAGGATTTTAAGATGAATAGTCATTGAATAAATCTCAGTTTCATTTTAAAAGACTTTTCTAACGATGGGAAATCATGTATGGGAAATTATATTTTCTTAGTGACGAAAAAAAATTATTAATTTATTAGCATTTCTCCTAGTCGTTCGAACTTAAATTTTTGGGAGATGTTTTTTAATACCAATATATACACTTTCATGCAAAATTTCGTTTATTAAAGATCACTTTTTCTATTTCACTCTTTTCACCTTATCACATCCTTTTTTGGAAATCGAAAATAGTTAACGTCTTTATTTAATGTCTTATACCGTGAACTTCTGCAATTTGGCACAAAATACCGTTTACTAGGCATGAATATAAAATATATAAGAACAATTTTAAATGCCGGCCCTGAAGTAACAATTTTCAAGCAGGTATTAATGAAATTAGTTAAAATAACTAAATAACTTATCTTTGGTAAAAAAATAACTAATAAAATGTGAAAAATTAATAAAAATAATTATATTAAACTAAATATTATCTTATAATAACTAATAATTATTCAGAAATAATACTTTAAAATTTAATACCCCTGTCGCAGCATCTGCATAACATAGCGAATTTCCAAATTTTGGGGACTGGCGGATCTCATCTAAGAACTGTACCTATTTAAAATAGTTTAGCTTTCTAAGAGTAAAAGATTTTTTAAAATCGGCTGGGTAATTAGTTTTGGTATTTTTGGGACCCAAGAACCCGAACGGACTTTGTGCAGCATAGTTGTATCCATCTAAAATAATTTAGTTCTTTAACAGTGAAAAAATTTTCAAAATCGGTCGGTTAGTTTATTTTTTACAATAATGGGAACAGTAAGCCCTGGCGGAAATCATACAACATAACCTTTATTCATCTAAAATAATTTTAGTAAAAAGTTTATCCTAACAGTAAAAAACGGGTCCTAGGGATCTCATATAACTTATGGTAGTCCGTAAGGTTCTTGTGGACATCATTTAATTACTTAATGAATTCAAATACTTTAACTTACTAACGGTGAAAAAATTTTCAAAATTTTCGACATTCGCTAAAAAAATCATTGAAAAATATTTGATATGTTTCGATCAATTAATGGTCAACATCAGCAAATAAAAGTTACTCAAATCGAAGAAAAGAATGAGTTATTTGTCCGTAGAAATTAAAATACAAATTCTGAAAACGAGCAAAGAAATATTGAAAAAACTAGATCGGCAAAACATTCTGACAAATAACACTACCCAACTAATACTCGCCAATTTGAATGAAACTTAACATACTTATTAAACAGCGAAAAATATTAAATACGTGTTTTTTTAATTTCGGCTAAATACGCTTTTTAGGGGTAGAAAACACCATTCAACCTCTGTAGATGAAAACAGTTATAGCTAAATATTTTTGAAACAACATATTTTCTGAAAAAAGGGCTGAGTACCAAATTTGTAGAATTTAAAGCGATGCACTTGATAGTGACCCTGAAATCGATTTTCAAGGTCAGTTGAAAATGATTAGCCATTGCCGAACTTTGACCATATCCTGTACCTATAAGCAGTAATTTCATGTATTGACTCAATCTATCTTCAAAATTGATTTGTTGCGTTATTTTTCTAAAATAAAAAAAATAAAAACCTGACGAAATGGAAAAATAGGCGCAAATTTATAGAAAAAATTAGAAGAAAACATTTTTGTAAGTAATTTTAGAAGTAAAGTTAAGAAAAGATTTAATATCACTCCAATTGTAAGTTAAACATTAACTTTATGTTATATTAGAAATTTTCAAAATTTTTTAAAATTTTTATTGCTACTCTATAGTTATCATATTAGGAATTCAATTGAACATATGATTAACTATTATTTTTCCGATTGCGATTGAGCAAGTATTTTTCAAAATTACTTCTTGATCACTTATTTTCTATCTTGCATGTGAAATTCGTTCGAATATACTTTGAACCATTTAGGGATGAAAAGTAAACTACTCCTTTTGAAAAATATTAAATGATTTTCAAATGACTTTGGAAATTGACCTCAAGGTCAACTTCAAAGTCATCATCAAGTGCATCACTTTGAACTCTATAACTTTGGTCCTAAGCACTTTTTTCAGAAAATATATCGTACCATAATCCACTTCTATGTGGATTCCTGGTCTCTTTTCCTGCGCTTCTAATATTTATGTCAATAAAAAATGTGCTACCGTAGACAAGGATGAATAGGTACGCATTCAGACTTCACACCGTATTTTTTTGTATTTATTGTATGAGTACCTAATCTTTAATATATTAAAAATTTACGCGAAGATGGTCACTTTATCAGCAGTATCCAAAAAAATTTAAAAATATCGGCGGTTTTTAAAAAGTTAACAAAAATCGTATAATTTCTTCTCTATGAAAAATTGGGGTCAAAAGAGACGAGAAAAGAGTAAATGGGGACAACCCGTAAGGTCGACCAAAATTGAAATTCTAATATAAAATAATTTCGAACTTTTTGTATTTATACATTCAAAAAAGAAATAATAGGTACTTGATGATTTTCTGTAAAAATAAACGTAGAATCTAAAATAAAGTTTATATACCCCTGTCGTTTACCCCTAAGTTTATATTCCTCCTATTCTTATTTTAGTTCAAAAAATAATTTTTCAAAAGACTAAGACATAATAATTAATAACAGTGAGATTCTACGTCCATTTTCAGACTTTTGTCTAATACAGACGTTACCTAGAATTTTTTTTATCTACAAAAACATCAGTCTACAGAATTTAATTTATTAGTTAGGAAAATAATTCAAATATGTCTCACTAACAATAAATGTCTTAAATGAGTTTAAAAAATCAAAACGATACTGTTTATTAAATTGCGTAAAAGCTAGTAAATGCAATAACAGATATGATGAATTTATAAGGATTTTCTTGTACTACAAAATCTTAAAAATATGGGAACGCGTACTTTTTTTTTCGTTAGTTGTGTTTTATTTTTTTGCACAAAATTTTAAAAATACTTTATTTTCTTAAGAAAGGGAGGCAACTTTAGTCACAGATATGCCTATGAAAAGTTTTTGGTAATCCGAGAAAAACGAAAACACTTTTTAAAATTTTTTTATTGTTAAAATCGAAATGTTCTTTTAAAGAGGGTTAAAATTACCATATTTTACATTAAAATTTTGACACAATCACTCCCTAACTAACGAGCCTTAAATATTAGAAAATTGAGAAAAAACACGTCAATTAGATTTTTTTACACAGATTTTATTTGTTATATAATTCAAAAGGATATTTTAAAAATGTGTATGAATGGTTTTCATTAAATAAATTTCAATATATTTTCCATTTATTTTAACAGTGGAATGTCCTTATTAGTGGCTATACTTTCGGCTTGGAGCGAATTAGACGAAGATTTTCTTCTAAAACCAAATTTAATAATTAATTAAAGAAATAAAAAAAAATTTGTGGATTTCCTACCGTTCAAATATAATCTTTATTGTATGTAAAAATGTTATTACATTTTTTCAAAAAACTGTAAGTAAACTGTAAAATTTTCTTTACAAATATGTTAAAATAGAGAAATGTTTCCTTTTTAATTTATTTTTAACTCTTTTTAAATGATTCACTTTAAAATTTTTTAATATTTCTTAATCGAAATTTCATAAAAGAATGTGTCAAAATTAATTTTTCTTTGTTAAAAAAAAAAATTGAATGTGCAAAATTATTTAATACTAGAATACTCTGATTATACAATTCTAATCATAACTGTATTGTCAATTGGATAGAAAATTACGTAAAAATATTATTGTTTGAATATGATTTAACGTAATTTTTATACGATTGAAGCAAACTCTTATTAATTTTAGGAAGGTGTAAATATAATCTAAATTCTGATCATATCACATAACAGATATCGTCGGGAGTTTTTTTGTCAAAAAAAATGGAACAGAGATACATTATAAAAACATTTAACTGACAGAGAAATAGAATATAGCCGAATCGTTAAATTGGATTAAAAAAATCATGACACGCTACTTATAAAGCGGTTTTTTTCGAATTTAGCTCGCAAAAAATGAGACAGAAAAAAAAAGAATGCGAGTGCGAGTGAAATGGAGAACGACATATTTCCTAGTTTTTCTCGAAAACTAAGTAATTTAGAGCAACGGTATAAAAACATTTTTTATGCATTTTACCTTTTACTATGGCTTGGTGTAAAAAAAAATTTGAAAAATTGCTTAATTCTGGCAAAAAACTCATTTTGTTGACAAAAAACCTACTTCTGGGCATCCGACGTGTCTGGCTAACGAACTCATCCAACGATTTGGAAAATCGAATTCGCACACAAAATTTCATAAGCATTAAACGTTTCGTTCGAGAGTTATCGCGCGGATATATATATATATATATATATATATATATATATATATATTTATATATATATATATATATATATATATATATATATTTATATATATATATATATATATATATATATATATATATATATATATATATATATATATATATATATATATATATAAATTTTAGTGAATATCATTTTCGTATTCTAGGGACCTCAAAACATATTTCTGATATGGTCCCGGGCTTAGGTCGCACCATGACACCTGGCGTAAAAGCTGAATTTCCAGTTTTGGAAATTCGCTAAAAATGACAGTTCAGTGTTGAAGAATAAGTAACGATCAGTTGACGCTATATAAACAGCTGACTGCAGTCCAGACAGTAAAATATTTATAACAAAGGCAGTATACGGATTGCATCTACCTCTAACATATGTATAAACCTTGGCGATAACTAAAAAAAAAAGCTGAATGAATAACACGCCCATTTGTATAAAAAACCATAAACAAGCTTATTTATAAAAAAAGGATTATGTATACGATTTCTGTTGATGAATAAATAATATAATAATCTGTTACACACCTGGCCTCACATATACCTGGCCTCACGTAATATAAGGTACAAAGATACTCATATATGAAAAATTTTAGAACACTATTTTACTTTTAACTTTTGTATTAAAAGCAATAATAAAAATTTAAAGAAAAAAAATAAAAGCTAGTAAGGCCCGATCCGCATTAACGTTCCGCTCTCGGTACAATATCGCTACGCTCCCGATTCGATAAAATATTCTTACACAATAAACAGTGTGTGTATTCACATAATCCCTCCGATATCAATCACAGTTCGTTCCCGCTCCAATACCAATACCACTCAGGTAATATTTTATCGGAGCGATATAAGACTTGTTATGACTTGTACCTATAGTGTAAACACTTTTTTTTTTTATTCCAATCCGCTCCGCTTGCATTCAGTTATGAAAAAATATTTGTTTCGAACTGACACCGAACAGGGAGCGTACCGACAGTGGAATTATAATGTGAATGGAGAATGAATAGGTACCAGCATAATGTCAGCACTGTAATGTGAACACAACAAGATTATATCGGAGCGAGACTGGAGCGGGAGCGTATCGATATTGGCACTATAACATAAATTGGGCCTACAAACTTAAAATATAATTAACAAAGGAAGTAATCAAAATATCATTTGACAAATTTTATGGCTTAACTAATGCTATATTTATTTAAATATAAGAAGTAGAAATAAAGAAAAAAGTATATACAAATGTCTACAATAAATACGCAATTAATATAGACAAATTATATAATATGCGTAAAAGTTTGTTTGTTTTGCTTTAGGTAGTTCTAATAAAAAATTTAAAGATTATTAAAAAATTACAAATTGACTAGTATCCTAAACTTTTTGTTATGTCAGTATCGGATTAAAAATAAAAACATTACATAATATGTACCTCATGTACTTTAAGTATTCAAAAAGAGGGACAATATTATAGTATTCCGTACCAAAATTGGCAAAACGAAACATTTACGCAATCACTTCAATGTTTGTCCAGGTGTCACAAGTAATTTTCTCTGAAATCACTCGACGCGGAAATTTGAAACTTAACACAGAGATATGGTGTGGTGGCAGATTACAGATGTGAAGTTGAATTTCGATTCTGGGGATTAATTTTAGGGGATAACCTGGAAAGTGAAAACAAAATTTTCTCCCGAGAGCACTGAGTAGAGTATCAAACGAAAGCCTATTAAAACACAAATTCGGTAATATATGTAACTACATACTTTTGTCCTTTTTTGGGGGAGGGGAGGTAAATTATAAAAATTGCTGTTCCCGATCTTTATTATCAGAAGGGTTGCTCAGAAAAATCTGAAAAAATTCATGAACATTAAGAATGGGGTGTAGATTAAGCGAAAATTATCAGGACTGAATTTCCTTATACAACTTTCTTGGCATATAAAAATAAAAGTTGATGACATATTTTGCTTTAATAAAGATGTTGTTTATCAATAATAATTGTATAATAGTATCTATGTTAAATGGATATTTTGGTAATTTATTTATAAAGTGAGTTTTAGAAATTAAAGAAGTAAGGAATAGCAGATAAATCTGTACGGAAAAAATATATTTCAATCTCTGTATCTAAATATTATCTATAATAATATTTGTAAAGTTTTGTTAGGTATCCATAGAAATAAAACAAATTCAATCTATTCAAAGAAATTCAAAATAATCTACTTAATAAATTTCTAACACTGACTGACTGACTGACAGACAACGCACAGTCTAAACCGTTGGGTTTAGAAGAATGAAATTTTACGTAGGAGTTCCCTATGTAACGTAGGTGAGCACTAAGAAAGGATTTTTGAAAATTCGTCCTCTAAGTAGGTTTAACGGGGGATGAAAATTTGTATGTAAATTCGTAATTTTTGAAGTTAGTGGTATATAAAAATATGTCAGTAAACTGACATGATTTTTCCATTTGTTTCTACTTTGGTCCGTTACCGTTCGTCATCTTGCTAGCCGTAATCATCGTTAACAAAAAAAATTCCTCTGTTGTAGCATCTGCATAACATAATGAATTTCCAAAGATTGGACACTGACAGATCTCATACAACAAAGTATCCTTTTAAAATAGTTTAGCGCTCTAACAGTGAAAAAATTTTCAAAATCGGTTAAATAGTTAATTTTTAACGCCCCTCAGGACCAAGGCGGATCTCATATAGAATAGCACATATGCATTTAAATGAATTTAACCTTTAAAAGGTGAAAAATATTTCAAAATCGGTTGGGTAATTTTATTCTTGGCGCTTTTGGGACCCCCGGACACTGGTAGACCTCATATAATATAATTTATATCCATCTAAAATAGTTTAGCTCTCCAACAGTGAACAAATTTTCAAAATCGGTGATAACGCGTTCTTGAAAAGTTAGTTTATTTTTATTTTGAAAAATATGTATTATTATAATATAGAAGGTTTTCAGCAAGTGAATTACCTTCTAATCAATCATTGGCTAAAATATATTAAATTATACTTAACTTATACTTTAAATTTTACATAAGTAATATTAAAAGTTGATTTTGTTAAGTCATGCAATAAATAAGAATATTTTTTTTTAAATTTGGTATCATTTTATTCTCCTTAGAAACTCTATTAAATGTACCGTAAACACGGATTATTTAAACCCAGATTTGCAAATCATCTGATAATTTCTAAAATTGAGCGTAACTGTTATATTTATTTGGAATAGGGAATTCAGTATGTTAATCTATATATGCCTACGGTTAGTTTATTATAATATTATGGATTTTATGGTACATAAATTTTATGAAGTTTTAGATTTTGGTTCAAATTAGTGTCAAGACCGGATTACTTGAACCCAACCTAAATTTCCATGTGATTCCATTTGAAAACAGTTTGGGACCATGTAGGGCGCCTTTTAATTAAATAGAGACGTTGTTTTAAGTAGACAGTAAACAACATTTGCCTGACATCTAGTGTCAATTTTCAGAACTATTTAAACTTCTATATAGTGAACCTCTAGTGCTGTTGCCTATTAGATAAACACGTAACTTACTTCTACTACTGACTAAAGTAAGCACAAAACAAAAAATACGTTTTAAACATTGTTTTTGCCGTAGATTCAAATTTAATTAATTCTGAACTACAGCTCAATCAAAAACAAATATATTCCGTAATTACTGCAAAATCAATTATCGACATTATTGGGGTATTTGAGAGTATTCAGGAAAAGCAATTTTTAATGAAAATTTATAATAAAAAACAATTTACTAAACTTACTTATCTTAACTATTATTACTTAACTTTAAAATAAAATTAGTCATGTGCGTGCTGGACGCGCATTAAGTCAGGATTTCTCAGTGGGTTTCTCGTAGCTTTGGGAATAAAATATTGGAAATTTAAGTACATTTTTTTACGATTTATTATAAAAACAAATATTCCACAACGTTTCTTGTACAATTCCTTCCGAAACCTACGAAAAATTAAAGTGAGGAGTCATCACTTAATGCATGTCAACCACGCACTTGGCGACTTTTTTCTACCTGCTTCTATTGTTTTGGTCGTATTTTTGTTGATCCTTGGACGATTTGAAATTTTTATACCTCGTTTGAAAGCTAATGAAACGGAGATGAGTTTAAGATAATATGCATGGAAAAATTTATAGTGACTTTTTTCTTTAAACTGGCATTTTTGTGCGAATCTCCTGAAATTTTTTATGAGTTTTCAAATGTTTTGGGAGTGATAGTTTGACAGGGATAGTATACGGATGGTCAATTGTTGTAAACAAAAAATTAATATTGTTGTTGCATGCATACGGTATATATTAGACATATACCGTATTGGAATTCAAAATGAGCCAGCGTGTTAATACACTGTGGTGTTCTTTTATACAAGATGTAACAGAGAAACCAACAATAAAAGAATGTTTTAATTGGATATTCGACACAATGAGATCCATCGTCCAGAACTTAGATACCAAACTTATTGGAGTACAAAGCGAACCAAATGGGTTTTTTTTTTTATAAAATTCAGTGATCTCACGACATGCGAAGAAATTCTTGAAAAACTAGATGGTGAAAGCAAGATTAAAAAAGAAAACGGATTAATAGTCAGTATCAAGATCGAACATGCCGGATTCGGTATACGAAGAATCCGAATTCTACGCCTTCCCTTCGAATTACACAATACGCATATTCTTGAAACATTATCAGCTTTCGGTGATGTCTTGTCGATTCAAGATGAATACTGGTCCAGTGATTACGCAATAGGTGGTATCAAGATAAAAAATTCGCCAAGTGCGTGGTAAGCACGCATTATGTCAGCGTTTCGCAGTCAATAGCCAGAGTTCATCACAATTCTTAGGATAAAATATACTATAAGTACAATATAAGAAATTTAAGTATATTTGTTTATTACGGTTCATCACTCTCATAATTTCATTTGAAACGATTAAGAAATCCAAATTTTGCGGATTCAGAAATTTAAAATTTGGTGTAATGTTAGATCTTGACGCGCACATGTATCACCAGTCAACAATTAGAAATTTTTTTTAGGACGAGGAGTTGTTAGTTAAAACAACAACAGCCCTAATTTAATGCGTGTCGAACACACACTTGGCGAATTTATTTATAGTTTATTTATTAAAAACAATGATTTTAAGCAAAATAAAATTTTTGTCATTTATTTGTCCCAGTTTTATAATATAAACAATAGTATATTATTCAACGAGCTAGTAATGACAGCTGTTATTCACGAAGATGAAATTGCGACACGAGCCGAGCTTGCGAGGCGATTGTCGTAATGCATCTGAGTGAGTAATAGCCATTGCAAGCGAGCAGAATACGATATTTTTTCTACGACTTTTTTCCTTTTTGATTTAAATAAAATTGAATATAAATTTTATTTCAAATTTTTAATCTTCTTTTGCTTGTTATTACGCAACATATATTAAATTAAAAAATGGTACATACATTAGTCACAAAACAATCGCAAACCTATTTAATAATGGTTAATACTGTGATTTCATTGGTCAAAATTGTATTGAGTAATGAATATTCCTCCACACCTTAGAATAATGCCTAACTCTCTCTCTCTCTCTATATATATATATATATATATATATATATATATATATATATATATATATATATAATGAGTGTGTTCTTCAACGGGAGTAGAAAAAAGAGTATTATTAAGAGTATAAAAATATTATTAGGAGTATAGAAATATTACATAATAGTATATTATTCAACGAGCTAGTAATGATAGCTATTACTCACGAAGATGAAATTGCGACACGAGCCGAGCTTGCGAGGCAAGTGTCGTAATGCATCTGAGTGAGTAATAGCCATTGCAAGCGAGTAGAATACGATATTTTTTCTACGACTTTTTTCCTTTTTGATTTAAATAAAATTGAATATAAATTTTAAATCAAATTTTTAATCTATTTCTAATTTCATTAAATGTTTGTATTAATATGTATAAAACAATCAAAACAAAATATAATCTACTTTGTGTACTTGCTTATTACTACGCAACATATATTAAATTAAAACTTGATACATACATTAGTTACAAAAAAAAATCCCAAAACTATTGAGTAATGGTTAATACTGTGATTTCATTGGTCAAAAAGGTTATTGCGTTATGAACATTCCTCCACACCTTTGAATAATGCGTAACTTTCTCAACAATTAACAGATATATAATGAGTGTGTTCTTCAACAGGAGTAGAAAAATATTATTATTATAATATAAGTATAGTTTGATTAGCGAGACTTGGCGCCTCGGGCACACTCTAGCCCTTTTTAGCCCTTCCACTTAAAATCCATTTATGGCATGCGTAGTTAACTTTCAGCTGGAACACGCATGCGCACAAATAAATTTCAAGGGGAAGGGGTTGAAAATCGAGCATAGCCGAGACGCAAACTTACGCTAATCAAACTATATTATTAAGAATATAAAAATATTATAATATTCACTCTCCAAATTCGAAACAGGATTACACTTTTTTTAGAGTTTATATTGATGTATGTATAGTCTAGTTCACAAGTTAAAAAACATGAAAGATAGAAATAAAGCTCTTAAAAATATGAGCAATAGCTTATTCGATTCGTAATGACCTATAGAAAAATGTATTTTAAGGATTTTACAGCACATAAAAAATTGCAATTGTTATTAACAAAATAAGATGGAAAAAACGAGGTATTCAGTTTTTTGTTAATAACTAAAAAATAGTAATAGTTAATAAATGAGACAAAAAGATTCTTAAAGAGGAGGAAATTTGCAATAAGAAAGTCCCAACTACCGAAACTCTACCTCCATTATTTCTAATTTTAATTTAATGCCGAAAATTGGGTTCCGCGCGCCAGTTTTAGCACAGACGCAGCCACGCTGAAAACAGCATACCACCGAAAATATTTTTTTTTTATAGTAGTAATGTAAAGGCCCCCATTATGGAACGCGATCCAATACTAGAACAGTTTTAACATTTACATATTAATGAAGTTATTTCTGAAAGAAACATCTGATAACAAAAATTATTATTAATAGAATGATTGTTTTCCAATTTAAATTCACCTCGCATTTAATGTTTTCTTACTTAATAATTAAAGAAATATATATATATATATATATATATATATATATATATATATATATATATATATATATATATATATATATATATATATATATTAAACAGTTTTTGCTGAATGTGTCTCTTTTGCGTTTGATCAATGCTGATTTATAGAAACACATGCCTTATAAATTTCAACGTTTCCCAACTAATTTTCGAAGCTAGCGCAATAAAACTATACAAATAATTTTTATTAGTCCAGTTAAGAGATTATAAGAGCTAAATCACCTTTTTATTTGGTTTAAATATGATATATATATATATATATATATATATATATATATATATATATATATATATATATATATGTATTTGTATGGAGTACCTACAGATATAACTTTTGTATGTAACTAAAATCATGTACGTAAAATAACCAAAAATTTATATTATAAATAACTATACGAGTTTGTGAAATAAAACGATTTTTTTTGCATATTCCGATAGTCTAACCAGTAACTTAAATTTTAAACTCGTTTTTCTCGAAATTACATTTTTCAAATTTGCTACGCTTAAACTCGAATTAAAATTTAGTTTTCTGACAAAACATGGTATTAGGTATACTAGTTTGAGTAAAATTATTTTTTGAAATAGTAACATTTTTATCAGCATACCCTCGTACTTGACCAAGATACAACTATCTGACACTAGAGTTCGCAGGTGCTATACACCACAAATCCAATGGTACGTAGCAGTCGGTGCAAATTTAAGGGGAAATACGTAAAATCGAAAGATCAGGAGCGTCGGTAAACTTTTATTTGAGGGGTTGGTAAATATTATTTATTATATAAACAACTACATATTATATATAAATAAGTACAGTACGTTTCAAAAAGTGATCGAACACTCTCACCCAGGGGAGATGTTGCCCACACTTTTCACGTCGCACTGTACTTAATGTTGTAGTACACTGTCGTGTCAAAAGTGTGGGCACCCCCTGTCTCAAGGTGTCCGATCACTTTTTGAAGCGTACTGTACTTATTTAAGCGAGCGCGTGTTGGAGTCAAATGTCAAGATTTGTACGTCCACAAAATAAGTACAGTACGCTTCAAAAAGTGATCGAACACTCACCCGAGGAGGGGGTTGCCCACACTTTTGACACCGTGCTGTACTTAATGTTGTGGTATCCTGTCGTGTCAAAAGTGTGTGCAGCCCCCCCCCCCCCCCGAGTGAGAGTGTTCGATCATTTTTTGAAGCGTACTGTACTTATTTATATATAATATGTACTTGTTTATATAATAAATGATATTTATCAACCCTTCAAATAAAAGTTTACCGACGTAATGGAAGTTTTCGCATATTAGCCGTAACATGTATGTAATACACAAGAAGATTATGTGGTAAAAATTTATAAAATTTTTTTATTTTGTTTATTATAATTTCTTAAAGTTAAAAATTTAAGAAATATGAAGGAAATAACAATAAAAAAATTTTTTTTAGCAATTTTATAATTTTGACGTTTTTTTATCTACCCATGACAGTAACTAACAGTGGTTGCAGTTTTTTACCTCATTTGTTAATAAATTTTTTATAAACAAACGGAGATATTTAATAGTTAAAAAAAAATTTCTTACCCGTATTTTCTAGCTGAAACTAGAGTCCCTATAATAAATAGTATCGTGACATGTGTGCTGAACGCTGATGGGTTCAGTGCTTCAAATTTGAATTTTAATGTCAAGGGATAAAGATAGAAAATGGGACATGCGTGTATCATATTCATATTCTCCAGAAAATTCTAAAATTAAAATCTAAAAAGAAAACAATAAAATTAATTCAATATCAAAAATGACATAAGTACGATAAAAAGTAGCTGCAACAAGTACCAAACTTTTTAATAATTTTTTAGTTTTTTAATTTTTTAATTTTTTTTTTATTTTTATTGTTTAAAATTTATAAACTTTAAATAAGTACAGTTTTAATCGTTTGACTTAGTGATTTTAAATATAATTACTGACAAATTTCAAATATGGAATGCAAAAGCTGACATCTATTTAAATTAATAGCAACGATTAATCTTTTTTTTGGATGAATTAACAGATGTAAGTACTTGTTACATTACATTAATTTATTTTAGTTCAAAATAGAAAAATAATTACCATTGTCAACATGTCCAGTCTCATTTCCTATTTAAATTTAAATTTAATTGCTTTCTCCTGTAATATTAAAATTTTACAAATAAAATAATTATTTTCTTCTATCCATAACTAAAAACTGTTGCCCGTTTAAATTACAATATTATATTCCGACCAATCTATTTGTTATATATTTTTTTTAAAGTTTTTTAATTTTAAAAAAATTGTTTATAATTTTATAAAAAAAATTTTAACCAGTTTTAAACAATAAAAAACCATAACTTTTATGGTTTGAAATTTATGGTTTTTTTCCTAATATTAACATAAATAAATTAGTAATATTGTTAAAATAGATATGTAATTAAAATTCTCTTTTCTCATTTTATATCAGATTCAACTGAAGAAGACATCAGTACATGTCGAAAAATTTTTTGGAAATGTAAATAAAATTGAAATAAACGTACAACTAAGGAATTATGAAGAAATAAATTATTTCAATCCTTAGATTAATATTTAAATCATTTGGGTTTAAGGTTTAAAAAAAATAATTGTTTAAATAGAAAATGTGTTTTTAAGCCTACCTGCCAAGTTCCAGGTATATCATCATTCATCACTATATGGTCCGTGCACACTCTTTCTTACTCTTTCTCACTACTTTCTCACTAAACTTCCCCAAAGACCGACAGTTTTTTAAAGAATTTAATATAAATATATATATATATATATATATATATATATATATATATATATATATATATATATATATATATATATATATATATATATATATATATATATATATATACACAAGGTGGTCCAGAATTATGTACCGTAGTTGGCAGAGCTCGTAGTACGTTCAAAAATAATGGTACCTTTTCATGTGCACTTTTTTTCAAAACTCAATAATAAGGGAGATACAACTCTGCACAGGGGTGAAACAAAAACCATTATTTCTTAAATATTTTTCAAACGCTTTTGAATAAGGGATTGATATTTTAGGGGCACTTATTTTGCGTTAGGAGGATTAAATTGATGTCAACACTTATTCCACCACTCATGACTAAGGGGTGGTTTTGGCTGGTAGGTGTCAGTTATCACGTCTTTTCTTTTTTAATTTTCAATTATTTAAACAAAATCCCTGATAATATAATTCCTTAGACAATCTCACGCAAAAAAGGTATACTTGTTACATTTCGATAAATATTACCGTTTTCGAGGAATTTAAAGTAGAAGTATGTATTTCTAAATTCTCCTCTAATCATAAGCCACCAAATAATTGATACCATAAATTTAATTCTCTTAATGTTCATACGCACCCCTAGAATATGAATCCAGTAATCAAAAGCGCCAAAAAATTAAAAAAAAAGAGGTCAGTTTCGTTCCACCCCTCTACCTTTTACCCCTCTGCCTTATCTCCCTTATAATTGAGTTTAGGAAAAAAGTGTAGATGAAAAGGTACCATTATTTTTAAACATACTATCAAATCCAGCAATTACGGTACATAATTCTGGACCATCCTGTATATATATATATATATGTATATATATATATATATATATATATATATATATATATATATATATATATGTATATATATATGTATATATAATATATATATAATGTATATATATATATATATATATATATATATATATATATATATATATATATATATATATATATATATAATATATATAAACTCAGAATATAATTGAAATGGTTCAAACAGGTCATTCAATAAGTTCCGATTTTCAAGTTAAAAGTTCCTTATTGTACCGCAAAGTAACTGATGGAAACGGTAATGTAACTCTAAGACACTTTGTCCCTAAAGGGAGTAGAATTGGCTTACTTCGGCTATATCATGATGAGCAATGTCATGTCGGATTTGATAAAACTCTGAGCAAAATAAAAGAGAAGTTTTGGTTCCCTAAAATGAATTCCTTCACTCAATGAATTCCCATACTCAAACCATTGTTTAGTTTGTATTGCTGTTAAAAGACCAACTGGATCTAAACAAGGTCAACTATATCCCATTGACAAAACGCCCATACCTTTTCACACCCTTCATTGCGACTGTGTAGGTCCCTTCAAACGTACAAAAGCAGGCTACAAACATGTCCTAATAATAGTCGACGCTTTTACAAAGTATGTAATTTTAGCTCCATTAAAAACCCTAACTGGATTCGAAATCGTTCTTACCTTAAAACCATATCTTACAATATTTGGAACATCCAAAACAGTAATAACAGACAGAGATACTAACTTTACTGATAAATTAATTACCACGATGTTTTCGGAATTACATACTGAACACCATAAAATTGCAACAAGCGCAGCTCGGACCAGCTGAACGCTATGTTGCTACTGTAACAAATTTGTTAGCTGTAGAAACCCAAAAGTCAGAATGGGCAAGCGCTTTGGGAAAAATTCAATTAGCCCTAAACTCTACGATACAGAGGACCACAGGCTTCACTCCAATCAGGTTATTAATAGGAATATATAAAAATACACCGACTATGCAGTCGTTGGTGGACTCAGTCCCCGTGGTAGAGGTAGAAGTTGATTTAAATAAAGACAGAATCCTTGCATACAAACGTATGGTGGATAGCTCCATTAAGCAAAAGGAACGCTTTGACAAACAACGTAGGACAAACCTGGATTACCAAGTAGGAGATTTTGTTTATATTCAACTGCAAAATACCCGAGCTGGGAAACTGGAGCCTAGATTCAAAGGACCATACCAAATTGTGTCAGTTCTGGCTAATGATCGCTACGAATTAAAAGGAAAACGAAAAGGAAAAAGTCTCTTTGCACCAAAGGATCGATTACAAGTTTGGCCAGGTGAATGGTCAGGAGATACAGACGAAAATTCTGTTGATGTAAGTAAAATTATTGCATTAGAATGTGCCATGCTAGTGTACGGTATGATGATGATGTGTGAATGTAATTTGTTTGTCTGAAATGCTGGACGGATATTGTTGAAATCCGAGGAGCATAGTGCATTTGAAATGCTGGACGGATATTGTTGAAATCCGAGGAGCATGGTGTATTTGAAATGCTGGACGGATATTGTTGAAATCCAAGGAGCATAGTATACTTGAAAAGCTGGACGGATACGTTGAAATCCGAGGAGTATAGTATGTTTAAAATGCTGGACAGATATTGTAAAACCTGAGGAGCATTGTTTGGCGGATTGTGGCGTTACTAATCTTTGACTTCACTGTGGAAATCTAAGGTGAAGTAAAATGTCAAAATCCTGGAAGCGTGTTGTGTCGTTGGTGGTACTAGTTATGTGGAGGTATTAGGGAATATTGTTAGTATAAAATACTGTCGAAATTACGTTTTCAGGAAAATGAGAGGAAGGATTGGAAAAAGATGATGTATCCCGAAAACGTGATACGTGTCAGTCTGGCCGTGTTGGTATTATGTCTAGAAATAATGCAATCAAGGAAGGGTTGATTTACTTAATTTTAACATATATATATATATATATATATATATATATATATATATATATATATATATATATATATATATATATATATATATACTCCTCAAAACAAAATAAGGGCCACTTGAAAGTAATTTAAAACTGATTTATGTCGATCCACGTCAAAATAACTTTTCTAAATGACTGTTGTTATGATATTAAGTGGTTGAGTAAATGATAACAGTTAGGTTTAAGTGATATTATTGTTGAGGGGAAGATTTAAACGTTTTTTTGTCTCGCACAGCGTCAGTGGTTAGTTTTACTTATTTTTTTGAATTTGATTTTAAATCAGTTTGCGCTAGATTATTGATTGCTGAGGTTGTTTTTTGAAGTTTTGCGTGTTATTCAATCATTTATTTTTACAATGCCGAGAATTCGACACCATATGGACGAAGCTACTGCTACCAGAGCCGTAACGATGATTGAGGGTGGTCAATCTCAACGTTCCGTGGCTCTGCAGTTGGGTTGTTCACGAAGGGCTATTCAAAATGTTTGGAATCGGTATCAGCAGACCGGTAGTGTAACCCGGCGCCGTGGCTCAGGAAGAGTTCGTGCTACCACTGCCCGTGAAGACCATTACATTCGACTGTGTGCACATGAGCCGACTGTTACCGCAGGTACTCTGCAAAATCGCTTACATTGATCTACTGGTACTGTTGTCAGTAATCAGACCATACGAAATCGTTTGCATGAAGACCAACAACGTTCAAGAAGACCAGTAATCCGTACCAAACTGACCGGAGCGCATCGTGCAAACCGTTTAAGATTTGCACGTGAACACCTTGAATGGGGCTTGGAGGAATGGCGTCACGTACTCTTTACGGATGAGTGCAAGGTGAAGTTTTTTAGTGATGATCGACGTGTAAGAGTGTGGAGAAGGAGTGGGGAAAGGTTTTCTGATCGTCACATTCATGAACGCGACAGATTTGGCGGTCCTAATATCATGGTCTGGGGTGGAATTAGTTTGCAAGGCAAAACTGAGCTTGTTTTCCTGAACGAGGGTACTGTAACGGCTCAAAGTTACATCGAAAAAGGTTGTCAGACCCCATGTGATCCCCTTTGCACAACGAGCGGCCGACGGATTTATCCTGATGCAGGATAATGCCCGAGCGCATACCGCTCGAGCGACGACAACTGTCCTTAGGGAGGCTAATATACAGGTTTTACCGTGGCCCGCAAATAGCCCTGACTTGAACCCAATAGAACATCTTTGGAATCAATTAAAACGGCGAGTCAGAGCAGCCGGAGAGGATGTGCACACCCAACAACAACTGATTGATGTCTTGAGATGTTGGGAGGAGATTCCTGATGAAACCGTTAGGCATCTTATTGAAAGCATGCCGAGGAGGCTTCAAGAATGTGTTTTAAAAAGGGGAGGGCATAATCGATATTAAATCACTGAAAAGTTGCATAATGTGTGCTTTTACTCAAAGCGTGAACGTTTGTTGATGACTGTAAAAATGACTATAAAAATGATAAAATCCTAAAAAAATGTAATTATGGATTAATTTTTTATTTAATCTTATTAAAATTAATTTTATTTAGTAAAAAATTAGTTCCTTAATTAAATGTAAGCATACCTTATACTGTAACTTATATAAAAATAAACTTATGCAGCAAAACATGGGTGGCCCTTATTTTGTTTTGAGTAGTATATATATATATATATATATATATACATATATGTATATATATATATATATATATATATATATATATATATATATATATATATATATATATATATATGTGTATATATATATATATATATATATATATATATATATATATATATATATATATATAGCAATTTAGTGGGGTTTTCCTCTCACAGATACGTTGTCGTTTGTCTGTGTTGGTGAAAATTTATGTACCAAGCCAGAGTCAGGACCGTAGGTAATATTGTCTAATGGTCTAGTAGCCTCTAAGAATTTCAAGATTTCACTGCAAACATTATATTCTGTCTGCATAGGTAATATGCAAAATCAGTAACGTAAAATTGTAGAATATTCTAATCGTCAACTAGTAGAGATATCAAAAAACAGACCTCACTATTGAATTAGTCATTAAAAATGAGATTAAGCAACACAGTTTGACAGGAATTCTAGAATGTTCTATTTGTCAACTAGTAAAGATATCAAGAAATCAATTACAGCATTTAATTGGTCTTTAAGAAAGAGGCGAAATAGCATATCTTGACAAATTTTCTGGAATATTCTGTTCGTCAACTAACAAAGATATTCAAAAACAGACGTCGCCATTGAATTGGTCACCTAATAAGAGACTAAATAGCATATTTTGGCAAATGTTCTAGAATATTCTATTTGTCAACTAGCAAAGATATTAAAAAATCGATTGCACCATTTAATTGTCCAACAATAATTAAATTAATATAAACTAAACGTCCCATTTTGGCAAACATTCTAGAATGATCTATTCGGCAGCCAGAATCGAATATTCTAGAACATTTATCAAATTGTGATATTCCATCTTTTTTCCGATGGCCAATTAAATGGTGTAACAGGTTTTTCAATATCTTTGTTAGTTTATGAATAGAACATTCTAGAATTTTTGTCAAATTGCGCTGCTTAAGCTAATTTTTAGTAACCAATTCAATAGTGAAGTCTGTTTTTTGATATCTCTGCTAATTGACGAGCAGAATATTCTAGAATTTTTGCCAGTTTTCACTGTTTGGAGTCTTTTACGCTTATAAATACGATGATGACGTTGGTTTTTCGACATCTTTGCTAGTTAGTTGTGTTTTAAATAAATTCATATAAATAATATTTACCAACTCCCCACCTAAAAGTTTGCCGACGCCCCTGATCTTCCGATTTTACGTACTTCCCCTCAAATTTGCACCGACTACTATGTACCATTGGATTTCTAATGTATTTTTAATAATTTTCAACCGATTTTCAATAGTAAAAATGTTAAATTTTTGATTTTTTGTTAATTCAGTTTTATTAATTTTAATAAGTAAAAAAATATGTAGGTAATCCGGTTAATTTAGCCCTAAAAATAGTAGTAAAGATACAAAAATTAGGGGAGAGCTGAAAATTGGTATGAATGTCCGGAATACCATTATAAATATAATTCTTAAAAAGTCCTCATTGATCCTGTACGTGGAAAAAATTTTGTTCAAGGTTAAAGGTGTCAAAAATGGATTTTTCGCGTTTTTCAGCAAAACAATAAGTATTATCATAAAGTTAGGTCAAACAAAAATTGTAGATCATATAATTATCTATAAAAATATCTCAATACTTTTTTCCTAATAGCCACCGTTTCTGAGATATAACTATTATAAAAGTTGAAAAAGTTGTAATCTTCATAATATGCTCGAATGTGCTCTAATGTTGAATCACCAATAGGAGAGGATTCGTATGATACCAACGAGGAGACATGCTTGGATCGCTATTGAGGCAATTTACTTGCACCCAACAAGAAGAAGAAGAAGAAGAAGAAGAACAAGAACAAGAACAAGAAGGAGAAGAACAAGAAGAAGAGGAAGCTGAAATATTAGACGATTATGAATCTGACGAATAATTTCCCTCACTTTTTTTTTAAATCTATACCGCTTTCATCATTCCCAATACTAAATATTTTTTATTATTCAATAGTTTTCAATTAAACAGGATCACCATAGACCGTGGAATAGGCCTACAGGGGAAACCCTTTAAAAAAGCCCGCTAAGTACACTACCTCACAAGTGGCGTGGAAACGTGTGCATGTTATGAAGATTACAACTTTTGTAATAGAAAAGTATTGAGACATTTTTTATAGATAATTATATGATCTACAATTTTTGTCTGACCTAGTTTTATGATAGAACTTACCGTTTTGCTGAAAAACGCGACAAACCCATTTTTGACACATTTGACCTTGAATAAAATTTTTTCCACGTATAGGATCGATGAGGACTTTTCAGCATTCATTTATAATGGTGTTCCGAACATTCATACCAATTTTCAGCTCTCCCATAATTTTTGTACCCTTGCATGTTTAAATTGACCGGTGTAAGTGCCAGTGGATTCTCATGTACATAAGTCGTAATGGTTCCTCCCCCATATTATAGAAACGGTTTTGAGAAATTTTAATTATTTTTTACAGTTCTAAAGATATGAGGCCGGCTTGTTTTTAAATTGACACCGGGTATATAAATAAATATAAAATTAAGCAAACCAGTTTGATATTCCTGTAGGCACATACTCATCGTCATTGTATACATACTTTATTGTAGTATTGTATGTAATCAGGAAATATACCTAATATTCATTATGTAGCTATATATAGTACTTTTTTAATACTTTTTTTTTTATTGTAAATTTATTGTTTATTCAATTTTTAAATTTGATTTTGTGGATTATCTAATTTTATGCTTTTCAATATGATAGAAATCAGCAATTTAATTTTTGAAGTAATTGATTCTATTGTTATAAAGCGAAAGTGAATTTACCTTTTTTATTTTAGTACATATCATTACTTTTTTTATATATCCGAATGACGTCACTGAATTAATTAATTTTGAAGAACTTATTGGAATTCGATTGTTATCATAATTTTTTATTTAAGGAAAAAATTTCCTTTATAATGCCAGCAAAGTGGAACTTGCTTATAGCGGGAGCGATGGGACCGCGATATTTGCTCGTTATAACCAAGTGCTCGTAGAAAACGGGTTCATAAAAAAAATCATAAAAATCCATTAATAGTATACTTACTATACTACTATGACATACTTATTTTTTATTTCTGTAAGTACAAAAGAAGTTTGTTAATTTATTTTGAACTGTTTTATTGTCTCTTTCTTGTGTTCTTGTTCTTTGGAGAAGACTCATGAACCAAAAGACATCGTCGTTTGCAACCCTGGCTTCGAAAAAAGTTTAAAGTTTTTCTATGCACTCGAAAGTCATTGAGTATATTGCCGGTGGTTCAGCTTAAAATTTTCACATTCATCATTTTTATCATCACTCATTATTTTTTTATATTTTTTCAAAAATATTACTTGACATAATCGGGATTTGGTCGTTAAAAACAAGTCATTCTCCATAGACTTAACATTGTACCAATCAAAATTTCCGATTTCCTCGTTAAATCCGAGTTCTCGTTAAATCAGGGCTCGTTATAAGCGACGTGTACTGTATATTGTATAGTTGAAGATTAATCTTAATAAAAAGTTTGTCAAACTAAATATAAAAAATTCGTTAAGTGCGTGTTTTTGACACGCACTAAGTAATGTCACCTCAGTGAAAGTGTTAATTTATGATTTTTTGGCTCGTTTTTTAAGTACAGTGCAAATACAGCCCTCTTGCGTTTATTCTAGGGATGTCGTTTTTTTTTTTAAAAAATCGATTTTTGAATCGATTCGTATTTGTCAACAAAAGAATCGATGCTTAAATTATCGATTGTATTCAAAATCGATTCCAAGAAATCGATTCAAATTTGCTGTTGCAAAAGTGGCGGTAATTTTTAAGTAAAAATTTATAATTCAGAAAGATGAACTTTCGAAGTCTTTTAAGAAAAAAATATTAAACGTGTACATACTTAATTACCAACATTTTTTTTTTTTAAATCTTATTCTATGGTATAGAGATGAATCACACCATCACAACAAAGTTGACAATTTTTGTTTTCATTTAATATAAAATGTTAATTGTATAAATATTATCTAAATTGTACTAAATGTTGAAAAGTTTTTGTTTAATTGCATACAAAGTTTTTTTATAGATTAAGGGATAAAAAAAGAATTAAAAGTTTTTTTTTTTTAAATTCCCCGCCTAAACTTTATTGTTTTGTAAGTACATGGTACAGTTGTCAATTTGTAAATTTTGACAATTTGATTTGATACATAGAGATTTATTATATGCATTTGATGCTTAAAATTTAATAATCGTAGTACCGATAATAGATTTAAATTTAAATTAATAAATAAATAGCAACATATAAATAAAAACGCAAATTATATTTTGAAAAAAAAAATCGTTTCACGATTTCCATAAAATAAAAATCGATGTGTGAATCGATCTCAAAATCAATAATCGATTAAAAATCGGTTTTCATTCTTCCGATTAATCGATTTCTCGATTAAAAAAAGACATCCCTAGTTTATTCAATATGCATGTACAACTCTACAGCCCCCTTGCGTTTATTCAATATAAATGTACAACTCTATAATAATGTTTCCCCCAGTATGATCACACAACGATATTAATATGTCATCCTTCGATGACAAAAAGTCATACGATTATATAACGTGTGTAGGTACAACATTCAGTCTAATGGCTAAACATGAAACTAACTCAAAATAAGTCGGCAATATAAATTCCAGGGAATAATAATAAAACTAACAAAGGAAAGAAAATGATCAAAACGATATCGGACGTGTTCCGACAAAGGATAGAAACGGAAAAAAGACAATGTCGAAAGACGTCCGACACATGATTGGAAAGGGTTAAACATAATTTCAATTTTCATTACCGAATACAATACTTAAAATAAAAAAATATTTGCTCATATATGTTAAGTTCGTAATAGAAAATAATATATTTTCGTATTCTCCGAATAGTTATTTAAAATAGCAACGTAAAATAAAAATATAAATTATGAATTACGAAAACAATGAAAATTGATTGAATCAGAAAATATTTTACATCTTCAAAAAAGTTTAAATAAAATAATTATTTAGAGTCAAAAAAGTATTTGGTCAAATTAATTATAGAAAGTTCTAAATTTCTGAAAATATTTAATATGAGTTCCTGAAGCTTTAATTATTTCTTCTAAACGTTTTGACATTGAAATCACAAATTTTTGACATTCAGAAAGTTAATTAAATTTTGATTACGAGAAATTTTGTTTTTCCTGGACCAATATTTTTTTTTAAAAATGATTGTATCTATAATGTGTATGTATTTTCATAATGTATGCCATGGATACGTATTAAAAAAAAAAAAAGATGACTAGCCTGTTTTTGTTTTTTTGGCTTTTGTTTTGATTTGTTTACAATTTTTCAAAAGGGCAGTCGTGCTTCGTCTGTTGACCTAACCGGGTGTGTTTAATGGTAGCTCTCGTTTCTTCTTATTTTCACCGAAGATCCATGAATTATAATTTTAAATTGATCAAATATAAATCGTTTATTTAATTACAATATTAATTATCGTGTTTTATTTATTAACATCGCCATCCTGATTCCTACATTCCTTAATTTCAAATTCAAAATTTTCCACAAATTTTCTTGACTAATATTATTTTATAATATATCCAACAGTACATAGTGCTACACCTGAAATTGTACCTATTTGAAGATGTCATTTTCCCTGATTTTCTAATTATATTGTGAATTTACTTAAAAAGTAATAATACATATATATTAAATATTTTACTATATTTATTTAAAATAAAAAAATATATACAATATATTAACATTTCAGATAAAAATAAGAGATTCACTTTTTAAATAGTCGTATACTGTTGTGCCGCTAAAATTCTGCTTTCCCACCGGCATGTTTTTTTCTTCCACTGCCAGAAAATTCTAATTCAATATCTTTTGTGATGACCGCTGCAATTATTTTGGTGAAACCCATATAGGAATTGCCAGCATGTCCTTGTTTAAAATTGGCTAATGAAAATAAATAATCAAAATTAGTATTAAGAAAATTTTTTCTTTATATTGGCTGACAATAACTATTATTTTCGTGAAAATTCAGTGGAAAAGATGATGGAAGCAACGTGGTTTTCCTCAGTTCGTCGAGGTCAAAAAGGACCTGTGCTTAAAATAATGTTTCTTCCGTTTGAGTCATCTAAATGTATATGTAAATGTAATTAAATATGCGATATACATACTCACACAAATTTGTTTGAAAATAGGATCGCATGTTTGAAAAATTTCGACGGACACAAAATAATCGGCAGCAAAATAATCAATTCAATGTATAAATTGATTATGTACACAAAAGGTTATGTTATGTATTTTTCAAATGCCCTGAAACTAGCTACATTTAATGCTTGTGTATATGTTGTATATGTATATGTATGTCTTGTATTATGTATATCCACATTTAGATGATATAAGTTAGTTGCCCTTTAAAATGTTATAAAAATCACACCGACAGTTGCTTTTTGAATACATAAAATGTATAAAAAATAATATTTCCTGTCTATTTCATGAGGGTTTTAAAAACCGCAATAGAAAATTAATTACTTAGTAGCCCTAGTAGTAAATTTAAAGATATTTCTAAATTGCTGACAGTAAGGATGCATTATGTAAACTAGACTTTAGCAAAATTATACATACAACGATACATATGTATAATATAGTAATATTTATATTTCTAACGTTGCACAGACTACATGTTAATGACAAACAAGTAAGATAGATTATATATACAATTGATAAAGTTAATATACAACAAAAAAAAAAACAAAACAAGAGCACATAATTGTTTGTCAAAAAAAAAAAAAAAAAAAATTAGCTTTCTTTTATGAAAACGCAAAATTGCTGTAGTCATTTCTTTATGTATTCTTCACATATAATGGTGAAAGTGTTAATTTATGATTTTTGGCTGGTTTTTTATTTTTTAAGTACAGTGAAAATACACCCCTCTTGCGTTTATTAGTATATGCATGTGCAACTCATTAATTATTTTTTACATTTTATTATTATTATTACTGATTTCCAGCTCTCTCAAATTTTTGGTCACAGACCCGTGTTATAATATCACCGAAGATGATGTCATCCTTCGGTGACATAAAAAACGCCGTGAGCAGCGGAGCCCCATCACGGAACTCGAATTTTTCCTTTCATCTTCGGTATTGAATGTCTACAAGCGAAATGTAATTGCAAGTCCACAAGCGATTTGTCATTTTGGTGGTTTCAAAACTGATGATGAGCGTCCGACTGATCGGGGCTTTAAGAAAAGGTTTTAAGTTTTTAAGGGCTGAATCTCAGGTAAATTTAAATTTTGTGCCGATAACAGTTCGCAGAAAAAAAGCCAACATAATTCGTACAAGGGCAACTACCCATGCTTATCCGCCAATTGCCTTTGTGTTTTATTTTTAAATATTAAAAAGGGAACTTAAATAGTAAACTGGAAGGCCTTTATGAAGATATTTTTTCTTTCCAAAAAAATCCAAAATTTCTATTTTATAAATAATAAAAATCCAAAATCCCTAATTTATAAATAAACAGTGACTTTAATAACATTTTTAAATTACTTAATATGTATGTATTTCATTTGTTATAAAAGTAAGTTCACTTTTTTTTAAATTTTTTAAAATTACTATTCGTCTACTTGTATGTAGAATAAGGATAATGCATTTAAAACACATTTAACAATAGCATTGAATTCCGATGTAAAAATGGGAGAAGTGGGGGGAAAAGTAATGTGGACTCCTTAAAAGGTACTAGCTGGGTACTAACTGAATACACGTACAAAATTTCAGCCCTCTAGATGTGTTAGAAAACAAGCAAAAAAATTAAGGAAATATTGGCGTAAAAATCGTTGGGGTAAGGGTTAAAAGTTGAAACCTCCAAAAAGCAGTGTCTTTTGCGGAGCTCTTCCGGCACTTTATGAACGCTCTGAACAGCTCCGCCAAAGTTCCGCAAAATCTCAGTTAATATTGACTTTATCGAAAAATAACCCGGACAAAAGTTTCATGGGAAGAAATGAGGAACTAGAAAATGACCTAGAATTTGACCTTGAACATGACCTTGACCAACCAGTATCATATTTTTTTCGTTTTTGTGACCTTCACACGACTTTGGGATATGAAGTATGAATATGGTTTTGAACGTAGAATTTCCCACTCTTTCCGAATCCGAGGTCAAAAATAGGGGTTCCCATTTAAAAAATACATAGTTGACTTCCAAATTTTTGTCAAGGTCATGTTCAAGGTCAAATTCGAGGTCATTTTCTAGTTCCCCATCTCTTCCCATGAAACTTTTGCCCGGGACATTTTTCGATAAAGTCAATATTAACTGAGAGTTTCAGCTGTTTCGCAACTTTATGAACTCTGTATATATATATATATATATATATATATATATATATATATATATATATATAATATATATATATACATATATATATAATATATAATATATATATATATATATATATATATATATATATATATATATATATATATATATATATATATATATTTCATGTATATACTATATAATTCATTTACATATTCATTCATTTATTTATATATATATATATATATATATATATATATATATATATATATATATATATATATATATATATATATATATATATGTATTATATACCTATATTTCAATAATAATAATAATAAAATTTATAGTAATAATATGTACAAATTATTATAATATTTGCAAATTTCGCAATAGACAAAAAAATTTTTTAGGTCCCTGTAACCCGACATAATCACCTAAATTTATCTGTATATATGTGTACACATTTCGGATTTTTCGGCTTTTTCGGAATTCCAGTCGGCCGATGACCCGGAACTGGGTATATTATGGACATTTTTCGTTTGGCAAAATTACTTTTTTGCCAAAATTTGAAAATTTTTTGCACATTTTGTACTGCATGCTAAAGGAATCACATAAGCTTTTGAGCCATTATCATATTTAATAAATAGACCGGAAGATAATAACAGAAAACTTTCTCCGATTTTCGCACTTATGCCTTGAGGAGTATTGAAAGATATGAAATTTTTAAGAAATTTAAGGATAAATTTGAGTTCCGCTCGCGTGGCTTTTATAACGAAAATTAAGTTTCTTGCGTAAACTTGCATAGAAAAAGGGAATTTGATACGATTTTTGCACTTATGCCAACTGAAAGTTAGAAAGTTATCATAATGAAACGCTTATTAAAAGAATTGGCGTAAGTCGCCGGCATGGCTAAGTGTGGTTACCCGATGAAAAAATTCATTTTAATTTTTGAAAAAATGAGAAACTTAATTTTCGATATAAAAGCTACCCGAGCGGAACTCAAATTTATCCTTAAATTTCTTAAAATTTTCATATCTTTCAATACTCCCCGAGGCATAAGTGCGAAAATCGGAGAAAGTTTTCTGTTATTATCTCCCAATCTAAAACCAATTGTCGGGAAAAATTAAAATTTTTTGTAATAAGAATGAATTTTTATTTGAATGCTAAAATTTGTAAAAATTCTAAAATTTCTTAAATAATTCTTTACACTGTGATAAAGAGCGGCAAAAAGCACATACGATAGGCTTTGATCTATTATCTATCCTATCTAAACGAGTTTTCGTGAAAAAATATTTTTTGTAAACGCAAATTCGCTATGTTATGCAGGATGCTGCGACAAATATTTTTTTTTAATTGTAGCTAAAATCAAAGACCCCTATCCCCTATGTCTGCCACCTTTATTTTCCTCTTCCAAGGAGTATATTAAATTCAAAAATATAGATTAGAAAGACGATGAAATGACTTAGTCAGACGTTTTTTTTTTTACATGTTTATAATTATTTTTTATAGAAATGCAGCGATGTGGACGTCTGCCTTCCACAAATTGTTATATACTAACTGCCATTAATACAATATATCAATGGCAGACACGATGTTGTGATTTAAGGAATCCTTCTTTTTGCATTTTCAAAATTTATTTTCAAAAAAGCCACACCATCTGAGCTTCGTTCCAACTTTTTCTTATTCGCACAGTAGTAATCTACATAATATATTACTATCAACAACGATGGAATCATATACCTAAATTCCCATCAGCTCCTTAGCTACATTAATATAACTTAAAGTTTCATTGGTAATAAATCACTCTTTGGAGCTAACAGTCTGTTAGCACAAATTTTTTTTCCTATGTTTATATAGTATTTTGCTTTGGCTCGTCAGCTGCTCTATTTGTTTTAGTGACCGACCGAATATTCGCTTTCGGTTTCGGTTTCGAGCAGAAATCAGCCGAAACTTAGCGTTCGTGAATAGTCGTGCTTCGTTGGGCGAAATTCATGTCTCGTACATACATTGGATTTCAGCACTCAATTGAAATTTTAACATGTCTAAATAAGTTTCGGTTTCGGCTGCAAATCCTGTTGTGATCGGACATTAATTTGTTTTACATCTAGTGTACAAAGTTACGATTTATGAGTTACAAATTTTTATGTAAAAATAAGTGTAGTTATACCCGTAATCCCTTCCCAATCCACATGATATATTATTCATTTCCGTTTTATACAACAAATAGTATTTGCCTAAATGAATAACCTTTAACTATATTTAGCTAAGGATAGTTTAAAATCGAAAATCGGCTCGTGGTCATACTATTATGTTGCGAAAACTGGAAAGTGACAAACATTCATATATTTTTAAAAACTTCTGTAGTGGAAACCCGATGCTGGCGCTATTTGTCTATAGTAGAACAAAAAAAAAAAAAAAAAAAAAAAAAAAAAAAAAAAAAAACAAAACAAAAAAAAAATTAGCGATCGCATGATGTGTAGTAAAGTGATATTTTACAAAATATAGTATTTGTTTTATGACTTAATAATATCTTAAAGAAGTGAAGAATAGGTACGTTGTAATTTGAAGTTCCTAACGAAAGAGCAGTAAGTAAATTAGTGTAATTTGAAAGTTATCTGAAAAATATTATGTATGTTGTCCAGTATGCCAGTATGTATACAGTATACACTTTCTTATTTTTATCTATACAGTGTCTTTCATCAATTTCGTTCAAAATGGGCAAATTTTGAACTATTGATTTTTTGAAAAATATTTTAGTGCAGCTAGTTGATGCATTAGTTGAAATTTTAGCTAAATACATCTTATTTTTCGCTTGCTATTTGGCTGGAAGCCATAAAATTCGAAATTACAAAATGTGAAAAATCGTGATAATTTGAAAATTAAGTTACCTAGTATCAAAATCTACGAATTCCACTTTATAAAGATCATGGGAAATCGCAAAAAACCATAACTCAGTTCAAAATTAATTTTTCGATTAAAAAGTCATAATTATTTTAACTAATACGGTAAAAAAAGATGATTAGTACTATTATCAAAAAACAAAATTATCGTTTTATCCCTTTTTTAATCAAAATTATTTGAATTTATTAGGTTTTGATAGTAATGTTTATATAAAGTGCTTTTTAAAACAGAAATTATAAGGGAAATTTATTAAAAAAAAAACTTGATTCAGCAATATTGGATGTACCATGGGTAGACGATACAATTTGTTTTGTAATATTGTAAACTATTTTCATTTTGTCACTTAAAACCAAAGTGCTTACTTAGTAATTCATTTACATCTACGATTTCATTATTTAAAATTTTAGATAAATACTAAAATATAAATTTTACGTGAAAAAATAATTTTATACTTCGTACGTCCCGCATGTCGGTGAAAAAATTAAAATTTGAAGAGTTAAAATCTAAAATATAGGTTATGTATGGGTATTTAGCAGGATTTGTAAAGTTTTCAATGTAATTTTAGCAGGATTTGAAAATTATGTTATATTTTAGTTGCAGGTTTCTTTAGTAAGCAGTTAAAATTACAACAAAAAATGTTAAGGGGCGTATGCCTTGTTGCATTTAAAAATTAATGGCCCTAAAAAATCAAAAAATTCGAAAAGTGCATTTAGTAGATTTTGATACTAGGCGACACAATTATTGATTACCTATTTTGCCTTTTTTTGAACAGTTTTCCATGTGAAAAAATAGGAAGATTTAAAAAAAAAAGCTTCCATAGGCACATGAAGAATGGAATAAAGAATATTCTGTCAAAATTTCAAACTTATAGAGCTTGGAAACTTTTCCTCTGAGAGTGGGTACCATTTTTAAAAAGGGCATTTCGAGAAAATTGCGTCTAAGTTTGTTTCGAAATTGTTTCAAATCATTGTTTCAAAAATGTGATATTATGCTGACAACAATTGATCTTACACGTTCACTGGTTGTGGAAAGACTGAATGTAAAATGGTATAACGTCCCGCCAAAAGACGCCTATCGATCCATAGAATTTTGTATTTAGACTGAATCCATTGATCTGTGGGAGCAGCGACCGTAATAATTCGAATTTCAATTTGAAATTTTGAGAGAACATGCATAACTGTATGTACTTTAAGATAAGACCAAAAAAACTTGATTTTTTCAAAATTCTACATTGTGATGGTACCTTAATAAAGTTACCACTGTTATTAAATAATTGAAGCTACATACATTTCAACAAAATCTTTCTATTTAAACTTTGCCATTGCAGTCCCTATCATCTATCTATTTGGAACGAACTTTATGAAAGATATTGTATATATGTGTATATAATATATAATAAAATAAGGAAAATTTTATGGAGACTGCACAGTCAAGGTCACGTAACGGATTTCGACAAATGAGGTGTCTATCAATAGAAGATGACCCCACAGCTAGCCTAACGGAATCAGAATTTTGAAATAGAAATTGATTTTTTATTAGTTACATCTGTGTTACATCATAATTGATGTGACAATTATTAAAAGAATAATATATGGAGAATGGTTCCGATTATAATATAACAATATAACAGGAGTGAATAAGCACATTTGTTGCTATTACCAAGTACATACGAGGGTGGTCCCAGAAGTACCCGACCCAACCAAGAAAATATAAAAATTTTGGAAAAAAATATATTTATTTTTCAACATAATCTCCTTTCAGCTCTATACACTTTTCCCAGCGATGTTCAATAAGTTCGATACCCTTCTTATAATAAGAACTGTCTTGCTCTTCAAAATAGCCATTAACTGCCAACATCACTTCTTCATCGTTGGAAAATTTTTGACCACTGAGCCATTTTTTCAAGTTTGGGAACAGAAAATAATCCGAGGGGGCTAAATCTGGTGAATAGGGTGCATGAGGTAGCAATTCAAACTTTAATTCATTAATTTTGGCCATTGCAATAACGGATTTGTGAGCTGGTGCATTGTCTTGATGAAACAACACTTTCTTCTTAACCAAATGCGGCCGTTTTTGCTTGATTTCGTCACTCAAACGTTGCAATAAGTTTGCATAATACTCGCCGTTGATAGTTTTTCCTTTTTCAAGATAGTCAATGAAAATTATCCCACGCACATCCCAAAAAACCGAGGCCATGACCTTGCCTGCAGATGGAACGGTCTTCGCCTTCTTTGGAGCCGGTTCTCCCTTTCCAGTCCATTGTTTTGATTGTTCTTTTGTCTCGGGTGTGAAGTGATGGACCCATGTTTCATCCATGGTTATGAATCGGCGCAAAAATTCTGCTTT